>OZ020125.1:105120-214120 GCA_963971155.1 Anthrax anthrax | reverse complement strand
TCAATTTCCTCTGAAATATCAGGCTAAATGAAGAATCTTTGAAAAATAAAGTGTTGAAGTGGTTTCACTTACATTTCACTGGTACAAACGGCCAGTATCGAGAATATTTTAAAAATCTCGTGTTGCAATAGTTTTTTCTCAATTTATTCTGAAATATCAGGCGAAATGAAGAATTTTCGACAAATAAGACGTTCCAGTGGTTTTACTTACATTTCACTGGTACAAACGGCCAGTATCGAGAATATTTGAAAAATCTCGTGTTCAAGCAGTTTTTTTTCAATTTCCTCTGAAATATCAGGCGAAATGAAGAATCTTTGAAAAATAAAGTGTTGAAGTGGTTTCACTTACATTTCACTGGTACAAACGGCCAGTATCGAGAATATTTTAAAAATCTCGTGTTGCAATAGTTTTTTCTCATTTTCTTCTGAAATATCAGGTGAAATTAAGAATTTTCGACAAATAAGTCGTACTTACATTTCACTGGTACAAACGGGCAGTATCCAGAATATTTGAACAATCTCGTTTTCCAGTAGTTTTTCCTCAATTTCCTCTGAAATATCAGGCTAAATGAAGAATTTTCGACAAATAAGACGTTCCAGTGGTTTTACTTACATTTCACTGGTACAAACAGGCGGTATCGAGAATATTTGAAAAATTTCGTGTTCCAGCAGTTTTTTCTCAATTTCCTCTGAAATATCAAGCGAAATGAAGAATTTTCGACAAATAAGACGTTCCAGTGGTTTTACTTACATTTCACTGGTACAAACGGCCAGTATCGAGATATTTGAAAAATCTCGTGTTCCAATAGTTTTTTCTCAATTTCCTCTGAAATAACAGGCGAAATGTAGAATCTGGAAACAATAAAGCGTCCCAGTGGTTTTTCCTACATTTTACTGGTACAAACGGACAGTATCGAGAATATTTGAAAAATCTCGTGTTCCAGTAGTTTTTTCTCAATTTCCTCTGAAATATCAGGCGAAATGAAGAATCTTTGAAAAATAAAGTGTTGAAGTGGTTTCACTTACATTTCACTGGTACAAACGGCCAGTATCGAGAATATTTTAAAAATCTCGTGTTGCAATAGTTTTTTCTCATTTTCCTCTGAAATATCAGGCGAAATGAAGAATTTTCGACATATAAGACGTTCCTGTGGTTTTACTTACACTTCACTGGTACAAACGGCTAGTATCGAGAATATTTGAAAAATCTCGTGTTCCAGTAGTTTTTTCTCAATTTCCTCTGAAATATCAGGCGAAATGAAGAATCTTGGAAAAATAAGACGTTCCAGTGGTTTTACTTACACTTCACTGGTACAAACGGCCAGTATCGAGAATATTTGAAAAATCTCGTGTTCAAGCAGTTTTTTCTCAATTTCCTCTGAAATATCAGGCGAAATGAAGAATTTTCGACAAATAAGACGTTCCAGTGGTTTGACTTACACTTCACTGATACAAACGGCCAGTATCGAGAATATTTGAAAAATCTCGTGTTCCAGTAGTTTTTTCTCATTTTCCTCTGAAATATCAGGCGAAATGAAGAATCTTGGAAAAATAAGACGTTCCAGTGATTTTACTTACACTTCACTGGTACAAACGGCCAGTATCGAGAATATTTGAAAAATCTCGTGTTCCAGTAGTTTTTCCTCAATTTCATCTGAAATATCAGGCGAAATGAAGAATCTGAAAAATAAAGCGTTCTAGTGGTTTTACTTACATTTCACTTGAACAAACGGCCAGTATCGAGAATATTTGAAAAATCTCGTGTTCCAGTAGTTTTTTCTCAATTTCCTCTGAAATATCAGGCGAAATGAAGAATTTTCGACATATAAGACGTTCCTGTGGTTTTACTTACACTTCACTGGTACAAACGGCTAGTATCGAGAATATTTGAAAAATCTCGTGTTCCAGTAGTTTTTTCTCAATTTCCTCTGAAATATCAGGCGAAATGAAGAATCTTGGAAAAATAAGACGTTCCAGTGGTTTTACTTACACTTCACTGGTACAAACGGCCAGTATCGAGAATATTTGAAAAATCTCGTGTTCAAGCAGTTTTTTCTCAATTTCCTCTGAAATATCAGGCGAAATGAAGAATTTTCGACAAATAAGACGTTCCAGTGGTTTGACTTACACTTCACTGATACAAACGGCCAGTATCGAGAATATTTGAAAAATCTCGTGTTCCAGTAGTTTTTTCTCATTTTCCTCTGAAATATCAGGCGAAATGAAGAATCTTGGAAAAATAAGACGTTCCAGTGGTTTTACTTACACTTCACTGGTACAAACGGCCAGTATCGAGAATATTTTAAAAATCTCGTGTTGCAATAGTTTTTTCTCAATTTCCTCTGAAATATCAGGCGAAATGAAGAATTTTCGACAAATAAGACGTTCCAGTGGTTTTACTTACATTTCACTGGTACAAACGGCCAGTATCGAGAATATTTGAAAAATCTCGTGTTCCAGTAGTTTTTTCTCAATTTCCTCTGAAATATCAGGCGAAATGAAGAATCTTGGAAAAATAAGACGTTCCAGTGGTTTTACTTACACTTCACTGGTACAAACGGCCAGTATCGAGAATATTTGAAAAATCTCGTGTTCCAGTAGTTTTTTCTAAATTTCCTCTGAAATATCAGGCGAAATGAAGAATCTTGGAAAAATAAGACGTTCCAGTGGTTTTACTTACGCTTCACTGGTACAAACGGCCAGTATCGAGAATATTTGAAAAATCTCGTGTTCAAGCAGTTTTTTCTCAATTTCCTCTGAAATATCAGGCGAAATGAAGAATTTTCGACAAATAAGACGTTCCAGTGGTTTTACTTACACTTCACTGGTACAAACGGCCAGTATCCAGAATATTTGAAAAATCTCGTGTTCCAGTAGTTTTTTCTCATTTTCTTCTGAAATATCAGGCGAAATGAAGAATTTTCGACAAATAAGACGTTCCAGTGGTTTTACTTACCCTTCACTGGTACAAACGGCTAATATCGAGAATATTTGAAAAATCTCGTGTTCCAGTAGTTTTTTCTCAATTTCCTCTGAAATATCAGGCGAAATGAAGAATTTTCGACAAATAAGACGTTCCAGTGGTTTGACTTACACTTCACTGATACAAACGGCCAGTATCGAGAATATTTTAAAAATCTCGTGTTGCAATAGTTTTTTCTCAATTTTCTCTGAAATATCAGGCGAAATGAAGAATTTTGGACAAATAAGACGTTCCAGTGGTTTTACTTACATATCACTGGTACAAACGGCCAGTATCGAGAATATTTGAAAAATCTCGTGTTCCAGTAGTTTTTTCTCAATTTCCTCTGAAATATCAGGCGAAATGAAGAATCTTGGAAAAATAAGACGTTCCAGTGGTTTTACTTACGCTTCACTGGTACAAACGGCCAGTATCGAGAATATTTGAAAAATCTCGTGTTCAAGCAGTTTTTTCTCAATTTCCTCTGAAATATCAGGCGAAATGAAGAATTTTCGACAAATAAGACGTTCCAGTGGTTTTACTTACACTTCACTGGTACAAACGGCCAGTATCGAGAATATTTGAAAAATCTCGTGTTCCAGTAGTTTTTTCTCATATTCCTCTGAAATATCAGGCGAAATAAAGAATCTGAAAAATTAAGCGTTCTAGTGGTTTTACTTACATTTCACTTGAACAAACGGCCAGTATCGAGAGTATTTGAAAAATCTCGTGTTCCAGTAGTTTTTTCTAAATTTCCTCTGAAATATCAGGCGAAATGAAGTATTTTCGACAAATAAGACGTTCCAGTGGTTTTACTTACATTTTACTGGAACAAACGGCTAGTATCGAGAATATTTGAAAAATCTCGTGTTCCAGTAGTTTTTCCTCAATTTCCTCTGAAATATCAGGCGAAATGAAGAATTTGCGACAAATAAGACGTTCCAGTGGTTTTACTTACACTTCACTGGTACAAACGGCCAGTATCGAGAATATTTGAAAAATCTCGTGTTCCAATAGTTTTTCCTCATTTTCCTCTGAAATATCAGGCGAAATGAACAATCTTGGAAAAATAAGACGTTCCAGTGGTTTTACTTACACTTCACTGGTACAAACGGCCAGTATCGAGATTATTTGAAAAATCTCGTGTTCCAGTAGTTTTTCCTCAATTTCCTTTGAAATATCAGGCGAAATGAAAAATCTTGGAAAAATAAAGCGTTCCAGTGGTTTTACTCACATTTCACTGGTACATACGGCCTGTATCGAGAATATTTGAAAAATCTCGTGTTCCAGTAGTTTTTTCTCAATTTCCTCTGAAATATCTGGCGAAATGAAGAATCTTTGAAAAATAAAGTGTTGAAGTGGTTTCACTTACATTTCACTGGTACAAACGGCCAGTATCGAGAATATTTTAAAAATCTCGTGTTGCAAAAGTTTTTTCTCAATTTCCTCTGAAATATCAGACGAAATGAAGAATTTTCGACAAATAAGACGTTCCAGTGGTTTTACTTACATTTCACTGGTACAAACGGCCAGTATCGAGAATATTTGAAAAATCTCGTGTTCAAGCAGTTTTTTCTCAATTTCCTCTGAAATATCAGGCGAAATGAAGAATTTTCGACAAATAAAGCGTTCCAGTGGTTTTACTTACATTTCACTGGTACAAAAAGGCGGTATCGAGAATATTTGAAAAATTTCGTGTTCCAGCAGTTTTTTCTCAATTTCCTCTGAAATATCAAGCGAAATGAAGAATTTTCGACAAATAAGACGTTCCAGTGGTTTAACTTACATTTCACTGGTACAAACGGTCAGTATCGAGATATTTGAAAAATCTCGTGTTCCAATAGTTTTTTCTCAATTTCCTCTGAAATAACAGGCGAAATGTAGAATCTGGAAACAATAAAGCGTCCCAGTGGTTTTTCCTACATTTTTCTGGTACAAACGGACAGTATCGAGAATATTTGAAAAATCTCGTGTTCCAGTAGTTTTTTCTCAATTTCCTCTGAAAGATCAGGCGAAATGAAGAATCTTTGAAAAATAAAGTGTTGAAGTGGTTTCACTTACATTTCACTGGTACAAACGGCCAGTATCGAGAATATTTTAAAAATCTCGTGTTGCAATAGTTTTTTCTCATATTCCTCTGAAATATCAGGCGAATTGAAGAATTTTCGACAAATAAGACGTTCCAGTGGTTTTACTTACATTTCACTGGTACAAACGGCCAGTATCGAGCATATTTGAAAAATCTCGTGTTCCAGTAGTTTTTTCTCAATTTCCTCTGAAATATCAGGCGAAATGAAGAATCTTGGAAAAATAAGACGTTCCAGTGGTTTTACTTACACTTCACTGGTACAAACGGCCAGTATCGAGAATATTTGAAAAATCTCGTGTTCAAGCAGTTTTTTCTCAATTTCCTCTGAAATATCAGGCGAAATGAAGAATTTTCGACAAATAAGACGTTCCAGTGGTTTGACTTACAATTCACTGATACAAACGGCCAGTATCGAGAATATTTGAAAAATCTCGTGTTCCAGTAGTTTTTACTCATTTTCCTCTGAAATATCAGGCGAAATGAAGAATCTTGGAAAAATAAGACGTTCCAGTGGTTTTACTTACACTTCACTGGTACAAACGGCCAGTATCGAGAATATTTGAAAAATCTCGTGTTCCAGTAGTTTTTCCTCAATTTCATCTGAAATATCAGGCGAAATGAAGAATCTGAAAAATAAAGCGTTCTAGTGGTTTTACTTACATTTCACTTGAACAAACGGCCAGTATCGAGAATATTTTAAAAATCTCGTGTTGCAATAGTTTTTTCTCAATTTCCTCTGAAATATCAGGCGAAATGAAGAATTTTCGACAAATAAGACGATCCAGTGGTTTTACTTACATTTCACTGGTACAAACGGCCAGTATCGAGAATATTTGAAAAATCTCGTGTTCAAGCAGTTTTTTCTCAATTTCCTCTGAAATATCACGCGAAATGAAGAATCTTGGAAAAATAAGACGTTCCAGTGGTTTTACTTACACTTCACTGGTACAAACGGCCAGTATCGAGAATATTCGAAAAATCTCGTGTTCCAGTAGTTTTTTCTAAATTTCCTCTGAACTTTCAGGCGAAATGAAGTATTTTCGAAAAATAAGACGTTCCAGTGGTTTTACTTACATTTCACTTGAACAAACGGCCAGTATCGAGAATATTTGAAAAATCACGTGTTCCAGTAGTTTTTCCTCAATTACCTCTGAAATATCAGGCGAAATGAAGAATTTTCGACAAATAAGACGTTCCAGTGGTTTTACTTACACTTCACTGGTACAAACGGCCAGTATCCAGAATATTTGAAAAATCTCGTGTTCCAGTAGTTTTTTCTCATTTTCCTCTGAAATATCAGGCGAAATGAAGAATTTTCGACAAATAAGACGTTCCATTGGTTTTACTTACCGTTCACTGGTACAAACGGCTAGTATCGAGAATATTTGAAAAATCTCGTGTTCCAGTAGTTTTTTCTCAATTTCCTCTGAAATATCAGGCGAAATGAAGAATCTTTGAAAAATAAAGTGTTGAAGTGGTTTCACTTACATTTCACTGGTACAAACGGCCAGTATCCAGAATATTTGAAAAATCTCGTGTTCCAGTAGTTTTTTCTCATTTTCCTCTGAAATATCAGGCGAAATGAAGAATTTTCGACAAATAAGACGTTCCAGTGGTTTTACTTACCCTTCACTGGTACAAACGGCTAGTATCGAGAATATTTGAAAAATCTCGTGTTCCAGTAGTTTTTTCTAAATTTTCTCTGAAATATCAGGCGAAATGAAGAATTTTCGACAAATAAGACGTTCCAGTGGTTTTACTTACATTTCACTGGTACAAACGGCCAGTATCGAGAATATTTGAAAAATCTCGTGTTCCAGTAGTTTTTTCTCAATTTCCTCTGAAATATCAGGCGAAATGAAGAATTTTCGACAAATAAGACGTTCAAGTGGTTTTACTTACGCTTCACTGGTACAAACGGCCAGTATCGAGAATATTTGAAAAATCTCGTGTTCCAGTAGTTTTTTCTCATATTCCTCTGAAATATCAGGCGAAATGAAGAATCCTGGAAAAATAAGACGTTCCAGTGGTTTTACTTACATTTCACTGGTACAAACGGCCAGTATCGAGAATATTTCAAAATTCTCGTGTTCCAGTAGTTTTTCTCAATTTCCTCTGAAATATCAGGCGAAATGAAGAATCTTGGAAAAATAAGACGTTCCAGTGGTTTTACTTACACTTCACTGGTACAAACGGCCAGTATCGAGAATATTTGAAAAATCTCGTGTTCAAGCAGTTTTTTCTCAATTTCCTCTGAAATATCAGGCGAAATGAAGAATTTTCGACAAATAAGACGTTCCAGTGGTTTTACTTACATTTCACTGGTACAAACGGCCAGTATCGAGAATATTTGAAAAATCTCGTGTTCCAGTAGTTTTTTCTCATTTTCTTCTGAAATATCAGGCGAAATGAAGAATCATGGAAAAATAAGACGTTCCAGTGGTTTTACTTACACTTCACTGGTACAAACGGCCAGTATCGAGAATATTTGAAAAATCTCGTGTTCCAGTAGTTTTTCCTCAATTTCATCTGAAATATCAGGCGAAATAAAGAATCTGAAAAATAAAGCGTTCTAGTGGTTTTACTTACATTTCACTTGAACAAACGGCCAGTATCGAGAGTATTTGAAAAATCTCGTGTTCCAGTAGTTTTTTCTAAATTTCCTCTGAAATATCAGGCGAAATGAAGTATTTTCGACAAATAAGACGTTCCAGTGGTTTTACTTACATTTTACTGGAACAAACGGCTAGTATCGAGAATATTTGAAAAATCTCGTGTTCCAGTAGTTTTTCCTCAATGTCCTCTGAAATATCAGGCGAAATGAAGAATTTTCGACAAATAAGACGTTCCAGTGGTGTTACTTACACTTCACTGGTACAAACGGCCAGTATCGAGAATATTTGAAAAATCTCGTGTTCCAATAGTTTTTCCTCATTTTCCTCTGAAATATCAGGCGAAATGAAGAATCTTGGAAAAATAAGACGTTCCAGTGGTTTTACTTACACTTCACTGGTACAAACGGCTAGTATCGACATTATTTGAAAAATCTCGTGTTCCAGTAGTTTTTCCTCAATTTCCTTTGAAATATCAGGCGAAATGAAGAATCTTGGAAAAATAAAGCGTTCCAGTGGTTTTACTTACATTTCACTGGTACATACGGCCTGTATCGAGAATATTTGAAAAATCTCGTGTTCCAGTAGTTTTTTCTCATTTTCCTCTGCAATATCAGACGAAATGAAGAATTTTCGACAAATAAGACGTTCCAGTGGTTTTACTTACATTTCACTGGTACAAACGGCCAGTATCGAGAATATTTGAAAAATCTCGTGTTCAAGCAGTTTTTTCTCAATTTCCTCTGAAATATCAGGCGAAATGAAGAATCTTTGAAAAATAAAGTGTTGAAGTGGTTTCACTTACATTTCACTGATACAAACGGCCAGTATCGAGAATATTTTAAAACTCTCGTGTTGCAATAGTTTTTTCTCAATTTCCTCTGAAATATCAGGCGAAATGAAGAATTTTCGACAAATAAGACGTTCCAGTGGTTTTACTTACATTTCACTGGTACAAACGGCCAGTATCGAGAATATTTAAAAAATCTCGTGTTCAAGCAGTTTTCTCTCAATTTCCTCTGAAATATCAGGTGAAATGAAGAATTTTCGACAAATAAGACGTTCCAGTGGTTTTACTTACATTTCACTGGTACAAACGGCCAGTATCGAGAATGTTTGAAAAATATCGTGTTCCAGCAATTTGTTCTCAATTCCCTCTGAAATATCAGGCGAAATGAAGAATTTTCGACAAATAAGATTTTCCAGTTGTTTTACTTACTTTTCACTGGTACAAACGGCCAGTATCGAGAATAATATTGTATATACTGCCCGTTTGTACCAGCGAAATGTAAGTACGACTTATTTGTCGAAAATTCTTCATTTCGCCTGATATTTCAGAGGAAATTGAGAAAAAACTATTGGAACACGAGATTTTTCAAATATTCTCGATACCGCCTGTTTGTACCAGTGAAATGTAAGTAAAACCACTGGAACGCTTTATTTGTCGAAAATTCTTCATTTCGCCTGATATTTCAGAGGAAATTGAGAAAAAAAAGCTGGAACACGAGATTTCTCAAATATTCTCAGTACCTGCCGTTTGTACCAGTGAAATGTAAGTAAAACCACTGGAACGCTTTATTTGTCGAAAATTCTTCATTTAGCCTGATATTTCAGAGGAAAATGAGGAAAAACTGCTTGAACACGAGATTTTTCAAATATTCTCGATACTGGCCGTTTGTACCAGTGAAGCGTAAGTAAAACCACTGGAACGTCTTATTTTTCCAAGATTCTTCATTTCGCCTGATATTTCAGAGGAAATTGAGAAAAAACTACTGGAACACGAGATTTTTCAAATATTCTCGATACTGGCCGTTTGTACCAGTGAAATGTAAGTAAAACCACTGGAACGTCTTATTTGTCCAAAATTCTTCATTTCGCCTGATATTTCAGAGGAAATTGAGAAAGAACTATTGCAACACGAGATTTTTAAAATATTCTCGATACTGGCCGTTTGTACCAGTGAAATGTAAGTACGACTTATTTGTCGAAAATTCTTCATTTCACCTGATATTTCAGCGGAAATTGAGAAAAAACTGCTGGAACACGAGATTTTTCAAATATTCTCGATACTGGCCGTTTGTACCAGTGAAAAGTAAGTAAAACAACTGGACAATCTTATTTGTCGAAAATTCTTCATTTCGCCTGATATTTCAGAGGAAATTGAGAACAAATTGCTGGAACACGATATTTTTCAAACATTCTCGATACTGGCCGTTTGTACCAGTGAAATGTAAGTAAAACCACTGGAACGTCTTATTTGTCGAAAATACTTCATTTCGCCTGATATTTCAGAGGAAATTGAGAAAAAACTGCTTGAACACGAGATTTTTGAAATATTCTCGATACTGGCCGTTTGTACCAGTGAAGTGTAAGTAAAACCACTGAAACGTCTTATTTTTCCAAGATTCTTCATTTCGCCTGATATTTCAGAGGAAATTGAGAAAAAACTGCTGGAACACGAGATTTTTCAAATATTCCCGATACTGGCCGTTTGTACCAGTGAAAAGTAAGTAAAACAACTGGAAAATCTTATTTGTCGAAAACTCTTCATTTCGCCTGATATTTCGAGGAAATTGAGAACAAATTGCTGGAACACGATATTTTTCAAACATTCTCGATACTGGCCGTTTGTACCAGTGAAATGTAAGTAAAACCACTGGAACGTCTTATTTGTCGAAAATTCTTCATTTCGCCTGATATTTCAGAGGAAAGTGAGAAAAAACTGCTTGAACACGAGATTTTTCAAATATTCTCGATACTGGCCGTTTGTACCAGTGAAATGTAAGTAAAACCACTGGAACGTCTTATTTGTCGAAAATTCTTCATTTCGCCTGATATTTCAGAGGAAATTGAAAAAAACTATTGCAACACGAGATTTTTAAAATATCCTCGATACTGGCCGTTTGTACCAGTGAAATGTAAGTGAAACCACTTCAACACTTTATTTTTCAAAGATTCTTCATTTCGCCTGATATTTCAGAGGAAATTGAGAAAAAACTGCTTGAACACGAGATTTTTCAAATATTCTCGATACTAGCCGTTTGTACCAGTGAACGGTAAGTAAAACCACTGGAACGTCTTATTTGTCGAAAATTCTTCATTTCGCCTGATATTTCAGAGGAAAATGAGAAAAAACTACTGGAACACGAGATTTTTCAAATATTCTGGATACTGGCCGTTTGTACCAGTGAAGTGTAAGTAAAACCACTGGAACGTCTTATTTGTCGAAAATTCTTCATTTCGCCTGATATTTCAGAGGTAATTGAGGAAAAACTACTGGAACACGTGATTTTTCAAATATTCTCGATACTGGCCGTTTGTTCAAGTGAAATGTAAGTAAAACCACTGGAACGTCTTATTTTTCGAAAATACTTCATTTCGCCTGATAGTTCAGAGGAAATTTAGAAAAAACTACTGGAACACGAGATTTTTCGAATATTCTCGATACTGGCCGTTTGTACCAGTGAAGTGTAAGTAAAACCACTGGAACGTCTTATTTTTCCAAGATTCTTCATTTCGCGTGATATTTCAGAGGAAATTGAGAAAAAACTGCTTGAACACGAGATTTTTCAAATATTCTCGATACTGGCCGTTTGTACCAGTGAAATGTAAGTAAAACCACTGGAACGTCTTATTTGTCGAAAATTCTTCATTTCGCCTGATATTTCAGAGGAAATTGAGAAAAAACTATTGCAACACGAGATTTTTAAAATATTCTCGATACTGGCCGTTTGTTCAAGTGAAATGTAAGTAAAACCACTAGAACGCTTTATTTTTCAGATTCTTTATTTCGCCTGATATTTCAGATGAAATTGAGGAAAAACTACTGGAACACGAGATTTTTCAAATATGCTCGATACTGGCCGTTTGTACCAGTGAAGTGTAAGTAAAACCACTGGAACGTCTTATTTTTCCATGATTCTTCATTTCGCCTGATATTTCAGAAGAAAATTAGAAAAAACTACTGGAACACGAGATTTTTCAAATATTCTCGATACTGGCCGTTTCTACCAGTGAAGTGTAAGTAAAACCACTGGAACGTCTTATTTGTCGAAAATTCTTCATTTCGCCTGATATTTCAGAGGAAATTGAGAAAAAACTGCTTGAACACGAGATTTTCAAATATTCTCGATACTGGCCGTTTGTACCAGTGAAGTGTAAGTAAAACCACTGGAACGTCTTATTTTTCCAAGATTCTTCATTTCGCCTGATATTTCAGAGGAAATTGAGAAAAAACTACTGGAACACGACATTTTTCAAATATGCTCGATACTGGCCGTTTGTACCAGTGAAATGTAAGTAAAACCACTGGAACGTCTTATTTGTCGAAAATTCTTCATTTCGCCTGATATTTCAGAGGAATATGAGAAAAAACTATTGCAACACGAGATTTTTCAAATATTCTCGATACTGGCCGTTTGTACCAGTGAAGTGTAAGTAAAACCACTGGAACGTCTTATTTGTCGAAAATTCTTCATTTCGCCTGATATTTCAGAGTAAATTGAGAAAAAACTGCTTGAACACGAGATTTTTCAAATATTCTCGATACTGGCCGTTTGTACCAGTGAAGCGTAAGTAAAACCACTGGAACGTCTTATTTTTCCAAGATTCTTCATTTCGCCTGATATTTCAGAGGAAAATGAGAAAAAACTACTGGAACACGAGATTTTTCAAATATTCTCGATACTGGCCGTTTGTACCAGTGAAATGTAAGTAAAACCACTGGAACGTCTTATTTGTCCAAAATTCTTCATTTCGCCTGATATTTCAGAGGAAATTGAGAAAGAACTATTGCAACACGAGATTTTTAAAATATTCTCGATACTGGCCGTTTGTACCAGTGAAATGTAAGTAAAACCACTTCAACACTTTATTTTTCAAAGATTCTTCATTTCGCCTGATATTTCAGAGGAAATTGAGAAAAAACTACTGGAACACGAGATTTTTCAAATATTCTCGATACTAGCCGTTTGTACCAGTGAAGGGTAAGTAAAACCACTGGAACGTCTTATTTTTCCAAGATTCTTCATTTCGCCTGATATTTCAGAGGAAAAAGAGAAAAAACTACTGGAACACGAGATTTTTCAAATATTCTCGATACTGGCCGTTTGTACCAGTGAAATGTAAGTGAAACCACTTCAACACTTTATTTTTCAAAGATTCTTCATTTCGCCTGATATTTCAGAGGAAATTGAGAAAAAACTACTGGAACACGAGATTTTTCAAATATTCTCGATACAGGCCGTATGTAAAAGTGAAATGTAAGTAAAACCACTGGAACGCTTTATTTTTCCAAGATTCTTCATTTCGCCTGATATTTCAAAGGAAATTGAGGAAAAACTACTGGAACACGAGATTTTTCAAATATTCTCGATACTAGCCGTTTGTACCAGTGAAGTGTAAGTAAAACCACTGGAACGTCTTATTTGTCGAAAATTCTTCATTTCGCCTGATATTTCAGAGGAAATTGAGGAAAAACTACTGGAACACGAGATTTTTCAAGTATTCTCGATACTAGCCATTTGTTCCAGTGAAATGTAAGTAAAACCACTGGAACGTCTTATTTGTCGAAAATACTTCATTTCGCCTGATAGTTCAGAGGAAATTTAGAAAAAACTACTGGAACACGAGATTTTTCAAATATTCTCGATACTGGCCGTTTGTACCAGTGAAGTGTAAGTAAAACCACTGAAACGTCTTATTTTTCCATGATTCTTCATTTCGCCTGATATTTCAGAAGAAAATGAGAAAAAAATACTGGAACACGAGATTTTTAAAATATCCTCGATACTGGCCGTTTGTACCAGTGAAATGTAAGTGAAACCACTTCAACACTTTATTTTTCAAAGATTCTTCATTTCGCCTGATATTTCAGAGGAAATTGAGAAAAAACTGCTTGAACACGAGATTTTTCAAATATTCTCGATACTGGCCGTTTGTACCAGTGAAATGTAAGTAAAACCACTGGAACGTCTTATTTGTCGAAAATTCTTCATTTCGCCTGATATTTCAAAGGAAATTGAGAAAAAACTATTGCAACACGAGATTTTTCAAATATTCTCGATACTGGCCGTTTGTACCAGTGAAAAGTAAGTAAAATAAATGGAAAATCTTATTTGTCGAAAATTCTTCATTTCGCCTGATATTTCGAGGAAATTGAGAACAAATTGCTGGAACACGATATTTTTCAAACATTCTCGATACTGGCCGTTTGTACCAGTGAAATGTAAGTAAAACCACTGGAACGTCTTATTTGTCGAAAATTCTTCATTTCGCCTGATATTTCAGAGGAAATTGAGAAAAAACTGCTTGAACACGAGATTTTTCAAATATTCTCGATACTGGCCGTTTGTACCAGTGAAATGTAAGTAAAACCACTGGAACGTCTTATTTGTCGAAAATTCTTCATTTCGCCTGATATTTCAGAGGAAATTGAGAAAAAACTATTGCAACACGAGATTTTTAAAATATCCCCGATACTGGCCGTTTGTACCAGTGAAATGTAAGTGAAACCACTTCAACACTTTATTTTTCAAAGATTCTTCATTTCGCCTGATATTTCTGAGGAAATTGAGAAAAAACTGCTTGAACACGAGATTTTTCAAATATTCTCGCTACTGGCCGTTTGTACCAGTGAAAAGTAAGTAAAACAACTGGAAAATCTTATTTGTCGAAAATTCTTCATTTCGCCTGATATTTCAGAGGAAATTGAGAACAAATTGCTGGAACACGATATTTTTCAAACATTCTCGATACTGGCCGTTTGTACCAGTGAAATGTAAGTAAAACCACTGGAACGTCTTATTTGTCGAAAATACTTCATTTCGCCTGATATTTCAGAGGAAATTGAGAAAAAACTGCTTGAACACGAGATTTTTCAAATATTCTCGATACTGGCCGTTTGTACCAGTGAAGTGTAAGTAAAACCACTGGAACGTCTTATTTTTCCAAGATTCTTCATTTCGCCTGATATTTCAGAGGAAATTGAGAAAAAACTGCTGGAACACGAGATTTTTCAAATATTCTCGATACTGGCCGTTTGTACCAGTGAAAAGTAAGTAAAATAACTGGAAAATCTTATTTGTCGAAAATTCTTCATTTCGCCTGATATTTCGAGGAAATTGAGAACAAATTGCTGGAACACGATATTTTTCAAACTTTCTCGATACTGGCCGTTTGTACCAGTGAAATGTAAGTAAAACCACTGGAACGTCTTATTTGTCGAAAATTCTTCATTTCGCCTGATATTTCAGAGGAAATTGAGAAAAAACTGCTTGAACACGAGATTTTTCAAATATTCTCGATACTGGCCGTTTGTACCAGTGAAATGTAAGTAAAACCACTGGAACGTCTTATTTGTCGAAAATTCTTCATTTCGCCTGATATTTCAGAGGAAATTGAGAAAAAACTATTGCAACACGAGATTTTTAAAATATCCTCGATACTGGCTGTTTGTACCAGTGAAATGTAAGTGAAACCACTTCAACACTTTATTTTTCAAAGATTCTTCATTTCGCCTGATATTTCAGAGGAAATTGAGAAAAAACTGCTTGAACACGAGATTTTTCAAATATTCTCGATACTGGCCGTTTGTACCAGTGAAATGTAAGTAAAACCACTGGAACGTCTTATTTGTCGAAAATTCTTCATTTCGCCTGATATTTCAAAGGAAATTGAGAAAAAACTATTGCAACACGAGATTTTTAAAATATTCTCGATACTGGCCGTTTGTACCAGTGAAATGTAAGTGAAACCACTTCAACACTTTATTTTTCAAAGATTCTTCATTTCGCCTGATATTTCAGAGGAAATTGAGAAAAACTACTGGAACACGAGATTTTTCAAATATTCTCGATACAGGCCGTATGTAAAAGTGAAATGTAAGTAAAACCACTGGAACGCTTTATTTTTCCAAGATTCTTCATTTCGCCTGATATTTCAAAGGAAATTGAGGAAAAACTACTGGAACACGAGATTTTTCAAATATTCTCGATACTAGCCGTTTGTACCAGTGAAGTGTAAGTAAAACCACTGGAAGGTCTTATTTTTCCAAGATTCTTCATTTCGCCTGATATTTCAGAGGAATATGAGGAAAAACTATTGGAACACGAGATTTTTCAAATATTCTCGATACTGGCCGTTTGTACCAGTGAAGTGTAAGTAAAACCACTGGAACGTCTTATTTGTCGAAAATTCTTCATTTCGCCTGATATTTCAGAGGAAATTGAGGAAAAACTACTGGAACACGAGATTTTTCAAATATTCTCGATACTAGCCGTTTGTTCCAGTAAAATGTAAGTAAAACCACTGGAACGTCTTATTTGTCGAAAATACTTCATTTCGCCTGCTATTTCAGAGGAAATTTAGAAAAAACTACTGGAACACGAGATTTTTCAAATTCTCTTGCTTCGATAAATCTCTCATGACGTTGAAAGATTGTTGAGTAACTTGAATGTTTTCTGTATAGTTCTCATGTACATCCTCTTTTGTAATCATTTGTTCTTGAAGTTCATAAACTGCTTTTTCCACGTTTAAAGGCTTAGTTTTAAGAAATTCACTTGATTCTTCAAGAGCTCTAATTTCTATTTCACAACTGTATCTAGTTCTATATTGGCTAATTCTGATTTTTCGTTAACCCTCTTTTTCTTTTTAATTCTCCTTTTTGGTTTACTTTGTCCTTTTGATTTGATTTCCTTTTTAACTTTGGTATTTTTTTTTTCTTTTTTGTTATATGTTAAAGAAAACTTTGTTTTTCTTCATTATTTTTGATTTTCTCGATTTTGATTAGTCGTTAAAATTTCTAGCTCTTGCTTCGATAAATCTCTCATGACATTGAAAGATTGTTGAGTAACTTGAATGTTTTCTGGATATTTCTCATGTACAACCTCATTTATAATCATTCGTTCTTGAAGTCCATAAACTGCTTTTTCCACGTTTGAGAGCATAGTTTTAAGAAATTCACTTGATTCTTCAAGAGCTCTAATTTCTATTTCACAACTGTATCTAGTTCTATATTGGCTAATTCTGATTTTTCGTTAACCCTCTTTTTCCTTTTTAATTCTCCTTTTAGTTTTACTTTGTCCTTTTGATTTGATTTCCTTTTTAACTTTGGTATTTTTTTTTGTTCTTTTTTGTTATATGTTAAAGAAAACTTTGTTTTTCTTCATTATTTTTGATTTTCTCGATCTTGATTAGTCGTTAACATTTCTAGCTCTTGCTTCGATAAATCTCTCATGACATTGAAAGATTGTTGAGTAACTTGAATGTTTTCTGGATATTTCTCATGTACAACCCCATTTTTAACCATTCGTTCTTGAAGTTCATAAACTGCTTTTTCCACGTTTGAAGGCTTAGTTTTAAGAAATTCACTTGATTCTTCAAGAGCTCTAATTTCTATTTCACAACTGTATCTAGTTCTATATTGGCTAATTCTGATTTTTCGTTAACCCTCTTTTTCCTTTTTAATTCTCCTTTTTGTTTTACTTTGTGTTTTTGATTTGATTTTCTTTTTAACTTTGTTTTTTTTCTTTTTTCTTTTTTGTTATATGTTAAAGAAAACTTTGTTTTTCTTCATTATTTTTGATTTTCTCGATTTTGATTAGTCGTTAATATTTCTAGCTCTTGCTTCGTTAAATCTCTCATGGCATTGAAATATTGTTGGGTAACTTGAATGTTTTCTGGATATTTCTCATGTACAACCTCATTTATAATCATTCGTTCTTTAAGTTCATAAACTGCTTTTTCCACGTTTGAGAGCATAGTTTTAAGAAATTCACTTGATTCTTTAAGAGCTGTAATTTCTATTTCACACCTGTATCTAGTTCTATATTGGCTAATTCTGATTTTTCGTTAACCCTCTTTTTCCTTTTTAATTCTCCTTTTAGTTTTACTTTGTCCTTTTGATTTGATTTCCTTTTTAACTTTGTTTTTTTTCTTTTTTCTTTTTTGTTATATGTTAAAGAAAACTTTGTTTTTCTTCATTATTTTTGATTTTCTCGATTTTGATTAGTCGTTAACATTTCTAGCTCTTGCTTCGATAAATCTCTCATGACATTGAAAGATTGTTGAGTAACTTGAATGTTTTCTGGATATTTCTCATGTACAACCCCATTTTTAACCATTCGTTCTTGAAGTTCATAAACTGCTTTTTCCACGTTTGAAGGCTTAGTTTTAATAAATTCACTTGATTCTTCAAGAGCTCTAATTTCTATTTCACAACTGTATCTAGTTCTATATTGGCTAATTCTGATTTTTCGTTAACCCTCTTTTTCCTTTTTAATTCTCCTTTTTGTTTTACTTTGTGTTTTTGATTTGATATTCTTTTTAACTTTGTTTTTTTTCTTTTTTGTTATATGTTAAAGAAAACTTTGTTTTTCTTCATTATTTTTGATTTTCTCGATTTTGATTAGTCGTTAACATTTCTAGCTCTTGCTTCGATAAATCTCTCATGACATTGAAAGATTGTTGAGTAACTTGACTGTTTTCTGGATATTTCTCATGTACAACCTCATTTATAATCATTCGTTCTTGAAGTCCATAAACTGCTTTTTCCACGTTTGAGAGCATAGTTTTAAGAAATTCACTTGATTCTTTAAGAGCTGTAATTTCTATTTCACACCTGTATCTAGTTCTATATTGGCTAATTCTGATTTTTCGTTAACCCTCTTTTTCCTTTTTAATTCTCCTTTTTGTTTTACTTTGTGTTTTTGATTTGATTTTCTTTTTAACTTTGTTTTTTTCCTTTTTTCTTTTTTGTTATATGTTAAAGAAAACTTTTTTTTTCTTCATTATCTTGAATTTCTTGATTTTGATTAGTCGTTAACATTTCTAGCTCTTGCTTCGATAAATCTCTCATGACGTTGAAAGATTGTTGAGTAACTTGAATGTTTTCTGTATAGTTCTCATGTACATCCTCTTTTGTAATCATTTGTTCTTGAAGTTCATAAACTGCTTTTTCCACGTTTGAAGGCTTAGTTTTAAGAAATTCACTTGATTCTTCAAGAGCTCTAATTTCTATTTCACAACTGTATCTAGTTCTATATTGGCTAATTCTGAGTTTTCGTTAACCCTCTTTTTCTTTTTAATTCTCCTTTTTGGTTTACTTTGTCCTTTTGATTTGATTTTCTTTTTAACTTTAGTATTTTTTTTTTTCTTTTTTGTTATATGTTAAAGAAAACTTTGTTTTTCTTCATTATTTTTGATTTTCTCGATTTTGATTAGTCGTTAATATTTCTAGCTGTTGCTTCGTTAAATCTCTCATGGCATTGAAAGATTGTTGGGTAACTTGAATGTTTTCTAGATATTTCTCATGTACAACCCCATTTTTAACCATTCGTTCTTTAAGTTCATAAACTGCTTTTTCCACGTTTGAGAGCATAGTTTTAAGAAATTCACTTGATTCTTTAAGAGCTGTAATTTCTATTTCACACCTGTATCTAGTTCTATATTGGCTAATTCTGATTTTTCGTTAACCCTCTTTTTCCTTTTAAATTCTCCTTTTAGTTTTACTTTGTCCTTTTGATTTGATTTCCTTTTTAACTTTGGTATTTTTTTTTTTTTGTTCTTTTTTGTTATATGTTAAAGAAAACTTTGTTTTTCTTCATTATTTTTGATTTTCTCGATTTTGATTAGTCGTTAATATTTCTAGCTCTTGCTTCGTTAAATCTCTCATGGCATTGAAAGATTGTTGGGTATCTTGAATGTTTTCTAGATATTTCTCATGTACAACCCCATTTTTAACCATTCGTTCTTGAAGTTCATAAACTGTTTTTTCCACGTTTGAGAGCATAGTTTTAAGAAATTCACTTGATTCTTCAAGAGCTCTAATTTCTATTTCACAACTGTATCTAGTTCTATATTGGCTAATTCTGATTTTTCGTTAACCCTCTTTTTCCTTTTTAATTCTCCTTTTAGTTTTACTTTGTCCTTTTGATTTGATTTTCTTTTTATCTTTGGTATTTTTTTTTTTTTTCTTTTTTGTTATATGTTAAAGGAAACTTTGTTTTTCTTCATTATTTTTGATTTTCTCGATTTTGATTAGTCGTTAATATTTCTAGCTCTTGCTTCGTTAAATCTCTCATGGCATTGAAAGATTGTTGGGTAACTTGAATGTTTTCTAGATATTTCTCATGTACAACCCCATTTTTAACCAATCGTTCTTTAAGTTCATAAACTGCTTTTTCCACGTTTGAGAGCATAGTTTTAAGAAATTCACTTGATTCTTTAAGAGCTGTAATTTCTATTTCACACCTGTATCTAGTTCTATATTGGCTAATTCTGATTTTTCGTTAACCCTCTTTTTCCTTTTTAATTCTCCTTTTAGTTTTACTTTGTGTTTTTGATTTGATTTTCTTTTTAACTTTGTTTTTTTTTCTTTTTTCTTTTTTGTTATATGTTAAAGAAAACTTTGTTTTTCTTCATTATTTTTGATTTTCTCGATTTTGATTAGTCGTTAACATTTCTAGCTCTTGCTTCGATAAATCTCTCATGACATTGAAAGATAGTTGAGTAACTTGAATGTTTTCTGGATATTTCTCATGTACAACCTCATTTATAATCATTCGTTCTTGAAGTCCATAAACTGCTTTTTCCACGTTTGAGAGCATAGTTTTAAGAAATTCACTTGATTCTTCAAGAGCTCTAATTTCTATTTCACAACTGTATCTAGTTCTATATTGGCTAATTCTGATTTTTCGTTAACCCTCTTTTTCCTTTTTAATTCTCCTTTTAGTTTTACTTTGTCCTTTTGATTTGATTTCCTTTTTAACTTTGGTATTTTTTTTTGTTCTTTTTTGTTATATGTTAAAGAAAACTTTGTTTTTCTTCATTATTTTTGATTTTCTCGATTTTGATTAGTCGTTAATATTTCTAGCTCTTGCTTCGTTAAATCTCTCATGGCATTGAAAGATTGTTGGGTAACTTGAATGTTTTCTGGATATTTCTCATGTACAACCTCATTTATAATCATTCGTTCTTGAAGTCCATAAACTGCTTTTTCCACGTTTGAGAGCATAGTTTTAAGAAATTCACTTGATTCTTCAAGAGCTCTAATTTCTATTTCACAACTGTATCTAGTTCTATATTGGCTAATTCTGATTTTTCGTTAACCCTCTTTTTCCTTTTTAATTCTCCTTTTTGTTTTACTTTGTGTTTTTGATTTGATTTTCTTTTTAACTTTAGTATTTTTTTTTTTTCTTTTTTGTTATATGTTAAAGAAAACTTTGTTTTTCTTCATTATTTTTGATTTTCTCGATTTTGATTAGTCGTTAATATTTCTAGCTGTTGCTTCGTTAAATCTTTCATGGCATTGAAAGATTGTTGGGTAACTTGAATGTTTTCTAGATATTTCTCATGTACAACCCCATTTTTAACCATTCGTTCTTTAAGTTCATAAACTGCTTTTTCCACGTTTGAGAGCATAGTTTTAAGAAATTCACTTGATTCTTTAAGAGCTGTAATTTCTATTTCACACCTGTATCTAGTTCTATATTGGCTAATTCTGATTTTTCGTTAACCCTCTTTTTCCTTTTTAATTCTCCTTTTAGTTTTACTTTGTCCTTTTGATTTGATTTCCTTTTTAACTTTGGTATTTTTTTTTTTTTGTTCTTTTTTGTTATATGTTAAAGAAAACTTTGTTTTTCTTCATTATTTTTGATTTTCTCGATTTTGATTAGTCGTTAATATTTCTAGCTCTTGCTTCGTTAAATCTCTCATGGCATTGAAAGATTGTTGGGTATCTTGAATGTTTTCTAGATATTTCTCATGTACAACCCCATTTTTAACCATTCGTTCTTGAAGTCCATAAACTGCTTTTTCCACGTTTGAGAGCATAGTTTTAAGAAATTCACTTGATTCTTCAAGAGCTCTAATTTCTATTTCACAACTGTATCTAGTTCTATATTGGCTAATTCTGATTTTTCGTTAACCCTCTTTTTCCTTTTTAATTCTCCTTTTAGTTTTACTTTGTCCTTTTGATTTGATTTCCTTTTTAACTTTGGTATTTTTTTTTGTTCTTTTTTGTTATATGTTAAAGAAAACTTTGTTTTTCTTCATTATTTTTGATTTTCTCGATTTTGATTAGTCGTTAATATTTCTAGCTCTTGCTTCGTTAAATCTCTCATGGCATTGAAAGATTGTTGGGTAACTTGAATGTTTTCTGGATATTTCTCATGTACAACCTCATTTATAATCATTCGTTCATGAAGTCCATAAACTGCTTTTTCCACGTTTGAGAGCATAGTTTTAAGAAATTCACTTGATTCTTCAAGAGCTCTAATTTCTATTTCACAACTGTATCTAGTTCTATATTGGCTAATTCTGATTTTTCGTTAACCCTCTTTTTCCTTTTTAATTCTCCTTTTTGTTTTACTTTGTGTTTTTGATTTGATTTTCTTTTTAACTTTAGTATTTTTTTTTTTCTTTTTTGTTATATGTTAAAGAAAACTTTGTTTTTCTTCATTATTTTTGATTTTCTCGATTTTGATTAGTCGTTAATATTTCTAGCTGTTGCTTCGTTAAATCTTTCATGGCATTGAAAGATTGTTGGGTAACTTGAATGTTTTCTAGATATTTCTCATGTACAACCCCATTTTTAACCATTCGTTCTTTAAGTTCATAAACTGCTTTTTCCACGTTTGAGAGCATAGTTTTAAGAAATTCACTTGATTCTTTAAGAGCTGTAATTTCTATTTCACACCTGTATCTGGTTCTATATTGGCTAATTCTGATTTTTCGTTAACCCTCTATTTCTTTTTAATTCTCCTTTTTGGTTTACTTTGTCCTTTTGATTTGATTTCCTTTTTAATTTTGGTATTTTTTTTTTCTTTTTTGTTATATGTTAAAGAAAACTTTTTTTTTCTTCATTATCTTGAATTTCTTGATTTTGATTAGTCGTTAACATTTCTAGCTCTTGCTTCTATAAATCTCTCATGACGTTGAAAGATTGTTGAGTAACTTGAATGTTTTCTGTATAGTTCTCATGTACATCCTCTTTTGTAATCATTTGTTCTTGAAGTTCATAAACTGCTTTTTCCACGTTTGAAGGCTTAGTTTTAAGAAATTCACTTGATTCTTCAAGAGCTCTAATTTCTATTTCACAACTCTATCTAGTTCTATATTGGCTAATTCTGATTTTTCGTTAACCCTCATTTTCTTTTTAATTCTCCTTTTTGGTTTACTTTGTCCTTTTGATTTGATTTCCTTTTTAACTTTAGTATTTTTTTTTTCTTTTTTGTTATATGTTAAAGAAAACTTTGTTTTTCTTCATTATTTTTGATTTTCTCGATTTTGATTAGTCGTTAATATTTCTAGCTGTTGCTTCGTTAAATCTCTCATGGCATTGAAAGATTGTTGGGTAACTTGAATGTTTTCTAGATATTTCTCATGTACAACCCCATTTTTAACCATTCGTTCTTTAAGTTCATAAACTGCTTTTTCCACGTTTGAGAGCATAGTTTTAAGAAATTCACTTGATTCTTTAAGAGCTGTAATTTCTATTTCACACCTGTATCTAGTTCTATATTGGCTAATTCTGATTTTTCGTTAACCCTCTTTTTCCTTTTTAATTCTCCTTTTAGTTTTACTTTGTCCTTTTGATTTGATTTCCTTTTCAACTTTGGTATTTTTTTTTTTTTGTTCTTTTTTGTTATATGTTAAAGAAAACTTTGTTTTTCTTCATTATTTTTGATTTTCTCGATTTTGATTAGTCGTTAATATTTCTAGCTCTTGCTTCGTTAAATTTCTCATGGCATTGAAAGATTTTTGGGTATCTTGAATGTTTTCTAGATATTTCTCATGTACATCCTCTTTTGTAATCATTCGTTCTTGAAGTTCATAAACTGTTTTTTCCACGTTTGAAGGCTTAGTTTTAAGAAATTCACTTGACTCTTCAAGAGCTCTAATTTCTATTTCACAACTGTATCTAGTTCTATATTGGCTAATTCTGATTTTTCGTTAACCCTCTATTTCTTTTTAATTTTCCTTTTTGGTTTACTTTGTCCTTTTGATTTGATTTTCTTTTTAACTTTGTTTTTTTTTCTTTTTTCTTTTTTGTTATATGTTAAAGAAAACTTTTTATTTCTTCATTATCTTGATTTTCTTGATTTTGATTAGTCGTTAACATTTCTAGCTCTTGCTTCGATAAATCTCTCATGACGTTGAAAGATTGTTGAGTAACTTGAATGTTTTCTGTATAGTTCTCATGTACATCCTCTTTTGTAATCATTTGTTCTTGAAGTTCAAAAACTGCTTTTTCCACGTTTGAAGGCTTAGTTTTAAGAAATTCACTTGATTCTTTAAGAGCTCTAATTTCTATTTCACAACTGTATCTAGTTCTATATTGGCTAATTCTGATTTTTCGTTAACCCTCTTTTTCCTTTTTAATTCTCCTTTTTGTTTTACTTTGTGTTTTTGATTTGATTTTCTTTTTAACTTTGTTTTTTTTCTTTTTTCTTTTTTGTTATATGTTAAAGAAAACTTTGTTTTTCTTCATTATTTTTGATTTTCTCGATTTTGATTAGTCGTTAACATTTCTAGCTCTTGCTTCGATAAATCTCTCATGACACTGAAAGATTGTTGAGTAACTTGAATGTTTTCTGGATATTTCTCATGTACAACCCCATTTTTAACCATTCGTTCTTGAAGTTCATAAACTGCTTTTTCCACGTTTGAAGGCTTAGTTTTAAGAAATTCACTTGATTCTTCAAGAGCTCTAATTTCTATTTCACAACTGTATCTAGTTCTATATTGGCTAATTCTGATTTTTCGTTAACCCTCTTTTTCCTTTTTAATTCTCCTTTTTGTTTTACTTTGTGTTTTTGATTTGATTTTCATTTTTACTTTGTTTTTTTTCTTTTTTCTTTTTTGTTATATGTTAAAGAAAACTTTGTTTTTCTTCATTATTTTTGATTTTCTCGATTTTGATTAGTCGTTAATATTTCTAGCTCTTGCTTCGTTAAATCTCTCATGGCATTGAAATATTGTTGGGTAACTTGAATGTTTTCTGGATATTTCTCATGTACAACCTCATTTATAATCATTCGTTCTTTAAGTTCATAAACTGCTTTTTCCACGTTTGAGAGCATAGTTTTAAGAAATTCACTTGGTTCTTTAAGAGCTGTAATTTCTATTTCACACCTGTATCTAGTTCTATATTGGCTAATTCTGATTTTTCGTTAACCCTCTTTTTCCTTTTTAATTCTCCTTTTAGTTTTACTTTGTCCTTTTGATTTGATTTCCTTTTTAACTTTGTTTTTTTTCTTTTTTCTTTTTTGTTATATGTTAAAGAAAACTTTGTTTTTCTTCATTATTTTTGATTTTCTCGATTTTGATTAGTCGTTAACATTTCTAGCTCTTGCTTCGATAAATCTCTCATGACATTGAAAGATTGTTGAGTAACTTGAATGTTTTCTGGATATTTCTCATGTACAACCCCATTTTTAACCATTCGTTCTTGAAGTTCATAAACTGCTTTTTCCACGTTTGAAGGCTTAGTTTTAATAAATTCACTTGATTCTTCAAGAGCTCTAATTTCTATTTCACAACTGTATCTAGTTCTATATTGGCTAATTCTGATTTTTCGTTAACCCTCTTTTTCCTTTTTAATTCTCCTTTTTGTTTTACTTTGTGTTTTTGATTTGATTTTCTTTTTAACTTTGTTTTTTTCCTTTTTTCTTTTTTGTTATATGTTAAAGAAAACTTTTTTTTTCTTCATTATCTTGAATTTCTTGATTTTGATTAGTCGTTAACATTTCTAGCTCTTGCTTCGATAAATCTCTCATGACGTTGAAAGATTGTTGAGTAACTTGAATGTTTTCTGTATAGTTCTCATGTACATCCTCTTTTGTAATCATTTGTTCTTGAAGTTCATAAACTGCTTTTTCCACGTTTGAAGGCTTAGTTTTAAGAAATTCACTTGATTCTTCAAGAGCTCTAATTTCTATTTCACAACTGTATCTAGTTCTATATTGGCTAATTCTGAGTTTTCGTTAACCCTCTTTTTCTTTTTAATTCTCCTTTTTGGTTTACTTTGTCCTTTTGATTTGATTTTCTTTTTAACTTTAGTATTTTTTTTTTTCTTTTTTGTTATATGTTAAAGAAAACTTTGTTTTTCTTCATTATTTTTGATTTTCTCGATTTTGATTAGTCGTTAATATTTCTAGCTGTTGCTTCGTTAAATCTCTCATGGCATTGAAATATTGTTGGGTAACTTGAATGTTTTCTAGATATTTCTCATGTACAACCCCATTTTTAACCATTCGTTCTTTAAGTTCATAAACTGCTTTTTCCACGTTTGAGAGCATAGTTTTAAGAAATTCACTTGATTCTTTAAGAGCTGTAATTTCTATTTCACACCTGTATCTAGTTCTATATTGGCTAATTCTGATTTTTCGTTAACCCTCTTTTTCCTTTTAAATTCTCCTTTTAGTTTTACTTTGTCCTTTTGATTTGATTTCCTTTTTAACTTTGGTATTTTTTTTTTTTGTTCTTTTTTGTTATATGTTAAAGAAAACTTTGTTTTTCTTCATTATTTTTGATTTTCTCGATTTTGATTAGTCGTTAATATTTCTAGCTCTTGCTTCGTTAAATCTCTCATGGCATTGAAAGATTGTTGGGTATCTTGAATGTTTTCTAGATATTTCTCATGTACAACCCCATTTTTAACCATTCGTTCTTGAAGTTCATAAACTGTTTTTTCCAAGTTTGAAGGCTTAGTTTTAAGAAATTCACTTGATTCTTCAAGAGCTCTAATTTCTATTTCACAACTGTATCTAGTTCTATATTGGCTAATTCTGATTTTTCGTTAACCTTCTTTTTCCTTTTTAATTCTCCTTTTTGTTTTACTTTGTGTTTTTGATTTGATTTTCTTTTTAACTTTAGTATTTTTTTTTTTCTTTTTTGTTATATGTTAAAGAAAACTTTTTTTTTCTTCATTATCTTGATTTTCTTGATTTTGATTAGTCGTTAACATTTCTAGCTCTTGCTTCGATAAATCTCTCATGACGTTGAAAGATTGTTGAGTAACTTGAATGTTTTCTGTATAGTTCTCATGTACATCCTCTTTTGTAATCATTTGTTCTTGAAGTTCATAAACTGCTTTTTCCACGTTTAAAGGCTTAGTTTTAAGAAATTCACTTGATTCTTCAAGAGCTCTAATTTCTATTTCACAACTGTATCTAGTTCTATATTGGCTAATTCTGATTTTTCGTTAACCCTCTTTTTCTTTTTAATTCTCCTTTTTGGTTTACTTTGTCCTTTTGATTTGATTTCCTTTTTAACTTTGGTATTTTTTTTTCTTTTTTGTTATATGTTAAAGAAAACTTTGTTTTTCTTCATTATTTTTGATTTTCTCGATTTTGATTAGTCGTTAAAATTTCTAGCTCTTGCTTCGTTAAATCTCTCATGGCATTGAAAGATTGTTGGGTATCTTGAATGTTTTCTAGATATTTCTCATGTACAACCCCATTTTTAACCATTCGTTCTTGAAGTTCATAAACTGTTTTTTCCACGTTTGAGAGCATAGTTTTAAGAAATTCACTTGATTCTTCAAGAGCTCTAATTTCTATTTCACAACTGTATCTAGTTCTATATTGGCTAATTCTGATTTTTCGTTAACCCTCTTTTTCCTTTTTAATTCTCCTTTTAGTTTTACTTTGTCCTTTTGATTTGATTTTCTTTTTATTTTTGGTATTTTTTTTTTTTTTCTTTTTTGTTATATGTTAAAGGAAACTTTGTTTTTCTTCATTATTTTTGATTTTCTCGATTTTGATTAGTCGTTAATATTTCTAGCTCTTGCTTCGTTAAATCTCTCATGGCATTGAAAGATTGTTGGGTAACTTGAATGTTTTCTAGATATTTCTCATGTACAACCCCATTTTTAACCAATCGTTCTTTAAGTTCATAAACTGCTTTTTCCACGTTTGAGAGCATAGTTTTAAGAAATTCACTTGATTCTTTAAGAGCTGTAATTTCTATTTCACACCTGTATCTAGTTCTATATTGGCTAATTCTGATTTTTCGTTAACCCTCTTTTTCCTTTTTAATTCTCCTTTTAGTTTTACTTTGTGTTTTTGATTTGATTTTCTTTTTAACTTTGTTTTTTTTTCTTTTTTCTTTTTTGTTATATGTTAAAGAAAACTTTGTTTTTCTTCATTATTTTTGATTTTCTCGATTTTGATTAGTCGTTAACATTTCTAGCTCTTGCTTCGATAAATCTCTCATGACATTGAAAGATTGTTGAGTAACTTGAATGTTTTCTGGATATTTCTCATGTACAACCTCATTTATAATCATTCGTTCTTGAAGTCCATAAACTGCTTTTTCCACGTTTGAGAGCATAGTTTTAAGAAATTCACTTGATTCTTCAAGAGCTCTAATTTCTATTTCACAACTGTATCTAGTTCTATATTGGCTAATTCTGATTTTTCGTTAACCCTCTTTTTCCTTTTTAATTCTCCTTTTAGTTTTACTTTGTCCTTTTGATTTGATTTCCTTTTTAACTTTGTTTTTTTTCTTTTTTCTTTTTTGTTATATGTTAAAGAAAACTTTGTTTTTCTTCATTATTTTTGATTTTCTCGATTTTGATTAGTCGTTAACATTTCTAGCTCTTGCTTCGATAAATCTCTCATGACATTGAAAGATTGTTGAGTAACTTGAATGTTTTCTGAATATTTCTCATGTACAACCTCATTTATAATCATTCGTTCTTGAAGTCCATAAACTGCTTTTTCCACGTTTGAGAGCATAGTTTTAAGAAATTCACTTGATTCTTTAAGAGCTGTAATTTCTATTTCACACCTGTATCTAGTTCTATATTGGCTAATTCTGATTTTTCGTTAACCCTCTTTTTCCTTTTTAATTCTCCTTTTAGTTTTACTTTGTCCTTTTGATTTGATTTCCTTTTTAACTTTGGTATTTTTTTTTGTTCTTTTTTGTTATATGTTAAAGAAAACTTTGTTTTTCTTCATTATTTTTGATTTTCTCGATTTTGATTAGTCGTTAATATTTCTAGCTCTTGCTTCGTTAAATCTCTCATGGCATTGAAAGATTGTTGGGTAACTTGAATGTTTTCTGGATATTTCTGATGTACAACCTCATTTATAATCATTCGTTCTTGAAGTCCATAAACTGCTTTTTCCACGTTTGAGAGCATAGTTTTAAGAAATTCACTTGATTCTTCAAGAGCTCTAATTTCTATTTCACAACTGTATCTAGTTCTATATTGGCTAATTCTGATTTTTCGTTAACCCTCTTTTTCCTTTTTAATTCTCCTTTTTGTTTTACTTTGTGTTTTTGATTTGATTTTCTTTTTAACTTTGTTTTTTTCCTTTTTTCTTTTTTGTTATATGTTAAAGAAAACTTTGTTTTTCTTCATTATTTTTGATTTTCTCGATTTTGATTAGTCGTTAATATTTCTAGCTGTTGCTTCGTTAAATCTTTCATGGCATTGAAAGATTGTTGGGTAACTTGAATGTTTTCTAGATATTTCTCATGTACAACCCCATTTTTAACCATTCGTTCTTTAAGTTCATAAACTGCTTTTTCCACGTTTGAGAGCATAGTTTTAAGAAATTCACTTGATTCTTTAAGAGCTGTAATTTCTATTTCACACCTGTATCTAGTTCTATATTGGCTAATTCTGATTTTTCGTTAACCCTCTTTTTCCTTTTTAATTCTCCTTTTAGTTTTACTTTGTCCTTTTGATTTGATTTCCTTTTTAACTTTGGTATTTTTTTTTTTTTGTTCTT
The DNA here is from genome assembly GCA_963971155.1 of Anthrax anthrax. NCBI lineage: Eukaryota > Metazoa > Arthropoda > Insecta > Diptera > Bombyliidae > Anthrax > Anthrax anthrax. The sequence goes on along the minus strand of OZ020125.1, from coordinate 184,715 downwards.
TTTTGTTATATGTTAAAGAAAACTTTGTTTTTCTTCATTATTTTTGATTTTCTCGATTTTGATTAGTCGTTAATATTTCTAGCTCTTGCTTCGTTAAATCTCTCATGGCATTGAAAGATTGTTGGGTATCTTGAATGTTTTCTAGATATTTCTCATGTACAACCCCATTTTTAACCATTCGTTCTTGAAGTTCATAAACTGTTTTTTCCACGTTTGAAGGCTTAGTTTTAAGAAATTCACTTGACTCTTCAAGAGCTCTAATTTCTATTTCACAACTGTATCTGGTTCTATATTGGCTAATTCTGATTTTTCGTTAACCCTCTATTTCTTTTTAATTCTCCTTTTTGGTTTACTTTGTCCTTTTGATTTGATTTCCTTTTTAATTTTGGTATTTTTTTTTTCTTTTTTGTTATATGTTAAAGAAAACTTTTTTTTTCTTCATTATCTTGAATTTCTTGATTTTGATTAGTCGTTAACATTTCTAGCTCTTGCTTCGATAAATCTCTCATGACGTTGAAAGATTGTTGAGTAACTTGAATGTTTTCTGTATAGTTCTCATGTACATCCTCTTTTGTAATCATTTGTTCTTGAAGTTCATAAACTGCTTTTTCCACGTTTGAAGGCTTAGTTTTAAGAAATTCACTTGATTCTTCAAGAGCTCTAATTTCTATTTCACAACTCTATCTAGTTCTATATTGGCTAATTCTGATTTTTCGTTAACCCTCATTTTCTTTTTAATTCTCCTTTTTGGTTTACTTTGTCCTTTTGATTTGATTTCCTTTTTAACTTTAGTATTTTTTTTTTCTTTTTTGTTATATGTTAAAGAAAACTTTGTTTTTCTTCATTATTTTTGATTTTCTCGATTTTGATTAGTCGTTAATATTTCTAGCTGTTGCTTCGTTAAATCTCTCATGGCATTGAAAGATTGTTGGGTAACTTGAATGTTTTCTAGATATTTCTCATGTACAACCCCATTTTTAACCATTCGTTCTTTAAGTTCATAAACTGCTTTTTCCACGTTTGAGAGCATAGTTTTAAGAAATTCACTTGATTCTTTAAGAGCTGTAATTTCTATTTCACACCTGTATCTAGTTCTATATTGGCTAATTCTGATTTTTCGTTAACCCTCTTTTTCCTTTTTAATTCTCCTTTTAGTTTTACTTTGTCCTTTTGATTTGATTTCCTTTTTAACTTTGGTATTTTTTTTTTTTTGTTCTTTTTTGTTATATGTTAAAGAAAACTTTGTTTTTCTTCATTATTTTTGATTTTCTCGATTTTGATTAGTCGTTAATATTTCTAGCTCTTGCTTCGTTAAATCTCTCATGGCATTGAAAGATTGTTGGGTATCTTGAATGTTTTCTAGATATTTCTCATGTACATCCTCTTTTGTAATCATTCGTTCTTGAAGTTCATAAACTGTTTTTTCCACGTTTGAAGGCTTAGTTTTAAGAAATTCACTTGACTCTTCAAGAGCTCTAATTTCTATTTCACAACTGTATCTAGTTCTATATTGGCTAATTCTGATTTTTCGTTAACCCTCTATTTCTTTTTAATTTTCCTTTTTGGTTTACTTTGTCCTTTTGATTTGATTTCCTTTTTAACTTTGGTATTTTTTTTTTCTTTTTTGTTATATGTTAAAGAAAACTTTTTATTTCTTCATTATCTTGATTTTCTTGATTTTGATTAGTCGTTAACATTTCTAGCTCTTGCTTCGATAAATCTCTCATGACGTTGAAAGATTGTTGAGTAACTTGAATGTTTTCTGTATAGTTCTCATGTACATCCTCTTTTGTAATCATTTGTTCTTGAAGTTCAAAAACTGCTTTTTCCACGTTTGAAGGCTTAGTTTTAAGAAATTCACTTGATTCTTCAAGAGCTCTAATTTCTATTTCACAACTCTATCTAGTTCTATATTGGCTAATTCTGATATTTCGTTAACCCTCTTTTTCTTTTTAATTCTCCTTTTTGTTTTACTTTGTCCTTTTGATTTGATTTTCTTTTTATCTTTGGTATTTTTTTTTTCTTTTTTGTTATATGTTAAAGAAAACTTTTTTTTTCTTCATGATTTTGAGTAGGCGTTAATAGTTCTAGCTCTTGCTTCGTTAAATCTCTCATGACGTTGAAAGATTGTTGAGTAACTTGAATGTTTTCTGGATATTTCTCATGTACATCCTCTTTTGTAATCAATCGTTCTTGAAGTTCATAAACTGCTTTTTCCACGTTTGAAGGCATAGTTTTAAGAAATTCACTTGATTCTTTAAGAGCTCTAATTTCTATTTCACAACTGTATCTAGTTCTATATTGGCTAATTCGGTTTTTTCGTTAACCCTCTTTTTCTTTTTAATTCTCCTTTTTGTTTTACTTTGTCCTTTTGATTTGATTTTCTTTTTAACTTTGGTATTTTTTTTTTTTCTTTTTTGTTATATGTTAAAGAAAACTTTGTTTTTCTTCATTATTTTTGATTTTCTCGATTTTGATTAGTCGTTAACATTTCTAGCTCTTGCTTCGATAATTCTCTCATGACATTGAAAGATTGTTGAGTAACTTGAATGTTTTCTGAATATTTCTCATGTACAACCTCATTTATAATCATTCGTTCTTGAAGTCCATAAACTGCTTTTTCCACGTTTGAGAGCATAGTTTTAAGAAATTCACTTGATTCTTTAAGAGCTGTAATTTCTATTTCACAACTGTATCTAGTTCTATATTGGCTAATTCTGATTTTTCGTTAACCCTCTTTTTCTTTTTAATTCTCCTTTTTGTTTTACTTTGTCCTTTTGATTTGATTTTCTTTTTATCTTTGGTATTTTTTTTTTCTTTTTTGTTATATGTTAAAGAAAACTTTTTTTTTCTTCATGATTTTGAGTAGGCGTTAATAGTTCTAGCTCTTGCTTCGATAAATCTCTCATGACATTGAAAGATTGTTGAGTAACTTGAATGTTTTCTGGATATTTCTCATGTACATCCTCTTTTGTAATCAATCGTTCTTGAAGTTCATAAACTGCTTTTTCCACGTTTGAAGGCTTAGTTTTAAGAAATTCACTTGATTCTTTAAGAGCTCTAATTTCTATTTCACAACTGTATCTAGTTCTATATTGGCTAATTCTGATTTTTCGTTAACCCTCTTTTTCTTTTTAATTCTCCTTTTTGTTTTACTTTGTCCTTTTGATTTGATTTTCTTTTTAACTTTGTTTTTTTTCTTTTTTCTTTTTTTTATATGTTAAAGAAAACTTTGTTTTTCTTCATTATTTTTGATTTTCTCGATTTTGATTAGTCGTTAACATTTCTAGCTCTTGCTTCGATAATTCTCTCATGACATTGAAAGATTGTTGAGTAACTTGAATGTTTTCTGAATATTTCTCATGTACAACCTCATTTATAATCATTCGTTCTTGAAGTCCATAAACTGCTTTTTCCACGTTTGAGAGCATAGTTTTAAGAAATTCACTTGATTCTTTAAGAGCTGTAATTTCTATTTCACAACTGTATCTAGTTCTATATTGGCTAATTCTGATTTTTCGTTAACCCTCTTTTTCTTTTTAATTCTCCTTTTTGTTTTACTTTGTCCTTTTGATTTGATTTTCTTTTTAACTTTGGTATTTTTTTTTTTTCTTTTTTGTTATATGTTAAAGAAAACTTTGTTTTTCTTCATTATTTTTGATTTTCTCGATTTTGATTAGTCGTTAACATTTCTAGCTCTTGCTTCGATAATTCTCTCATGACATTGAAAGATTGTTGAGTAACTTGAATGTTTTCTGAATATTTCTCATGTACAACCTCATTTATAATCATTCGTTCTTGAAGTCCATAAACTGCTTTTTCCACGTTTGAGAGCATAGTTTTAAGAAATTCACTTGATTCTTTAAGAGCTGTAATTTCTATTTCACAACTGTATCTAGTTCTATATTGGCTAATTCTGATTTTTCGTTAACCCTCTTTTTCTTTTTAATTCTCCTTTTTGTTTTACTTTGTCCTTTTGATTTGATTTTCTTTTTATCTTTGGTATTTTTTTTTTCTTTTTTGTTATATGTTAAAGAAAACTTTTTTTTTCTTCATGATTTTGTGTAGGCGTTAATAGTTCTAGCTCTTGCTTCGTTAAATCTCTCATGACGTTGAAAGATTGTTGAGTAACTTGAATGTTTTCTGGATATTTCTCATGTACATCCTCTTTTGTAATCAATCGTTCTTGAAGTTCATAAACTGCTTTTTCCACGTTTGAAGGCTTAGTTTTAAGAAATTCACTTGATTCTTTAAGAGCTCTAATTTCTATTTCACAACTGTATCTAGTTCTATATTGGCTAATTCTGATTTTTCGTTAACCCTCTTTTTCTTTTTAATTCTCCTTTTTGTTTTACTTTGTCCTTTTGATTTGATTTTCTTTTTAACTTTGGTATTTTTTTTTTTTCTTTTTTGTTATATGTTAAAGAAAACTTTTTTTTTCTTCATGATCTTGATTTTCTTGATTTTGATTAGTCGTTAACATTTGTAGCTCTTGCTTCGATAAATCTCTCATGACGTTGAAAGATTGTTGAGTAACTTGAATGTTTTCTGGATATTTCTCATGTACATCCTCTTTTGTAATCATTCGTTCTTGAAGTTCATAAACTGCTTTTTCCACGTTTGAAGGCTTAGTTTTAAGAAATTCACTTGATTCTTTAAGAGCTCTAATTTCTATTTCACAACTGTATCTAGTTCTATATTGGCTAATTCTGATTTTTCGTTAACCCTCTTTTTCTTTTTAATTCTTTTTCTTGTTTTACTTTGTCCTTTTGATTTGATTTCCTTTTTAACTTTGGTTTTTTTTTTGTATGTTTATAAAGAAAACTTTATTCTTTATTCTGTATTATGATTAGTCGTTAACATTTCTAGCTCTTGCTTCGATAAATTTCTCATGACATTGAAAGATTGTTGAGTAACTTGAATGTTTTCTGGATATTTCTCATGTACAACCCCATTTTTAACCATTTGTTCTTGAAGTTCATAAACTGCTTTTTCCACGTTTGAAGGCTTAGTTTTAAGAAATTCACTTGATTCTTTAAGAGCTCTAATTTCTATTTCACAACTGTATCTAGTTCTATATTGGCTAATTCTGATTTTTCTTTAACCCTCTTTTTCTTTTTAATTCTCCTTTTTGTTTTACTTTGTCCTTTTGATTTGATTTTCTTTTTAACTTTGGTATTTTTTTTTTCTTTTTTGTTATATGTTAAAGAAATCTTTTTTTTTCTTCATGATTTTGAGTAGTCGTTAATAGTTCTAGCTCTTGCTTCGTTAAATCTCTCATGACGTTGAAAGATTGTTGAGTAACTTGAATGTTTTCTGGATATTTCTCATGTACATCCTCTTTTGTAATCAATCGTTCTTGAAGTTCATAAACTGTTTTTTCCACGTTTGAAGGCTTAGTTTTAAGAAATTCACTTGATTCTTTAAGAGCTCTAATTTCTATTTCACAACTGTATCTAGTTCTATATTGGCTAATTCTGATTTTTCGTTAACCCTCTTTTTCTTTTTAATTCTCCTTTTTGTTTTACTTTGTCCTTTTGATTTGATTTTCTTTTTAACTTTGGTATTTTTTTTTTTCTTTTTTGTTATATGTTAAAGAACACTTTTTTTTTCTTCATGATCTTGATTTTCTTGATTTTGATTAGTCGTTAACATTTGTAGCTCTTGCTTCAATAAATCTCTCATGACGTTGAAAGATTGTTGAGTAACTTGAATGTTTTCTGGATATTTCTCATGTACATCCTCTTTTGTAATCATTCGTTCTTGAAGTTCATAAACTGCTTTTTCCACGTTTGAAGGCTTAGTTTTAAGAAATTCACTTGATTCTTTAAGAGCTCTAATTTCTATTTCACAACTGTATCTAGTTCTATATTGGCTAATTCTGATTTTTCGTTAACCCTCTTTTTCTTTTTAATTCTCCTTTTTGTTTTACTTTGTCCTTTTGATTTGATTTTCTTTTTAACTTTGGTATTTTTTTTTTCTTTTTTGTTATATGTTAAAGAAAACTTTTTTTTTCTTCATGATTTTGAGTAGTCGTTAATAGTTCTAGCTCTTGCTTCGTTAAATCTCTCATGACGTTGAAAGATTGTTGAGTAACTTGAATGTTTTCTTTATATTTCTCATGTACATCCTCTTTTGTAATCAATCGTTCTTGTAGTTCATAAACTGCTTTTTCCACGTTTGAAGGCTTAGTTTTAAGAAATTCACTTGATTCTTTAAGAGCTCTAATTTCTATTTCACAACTGTATCTAGTTCTATATTGGCTAATTCTGATTTTTCGTTAACCCTCTTTTTCTTTTTAATTCTCCTTTTTGTTTTACTTTGTCCTTTTGATTTGATTTTCTTTTTAACTTTGGTATTTTTTTTTTCTTTTTTGTTATATGTTAAAGAAATCTTTTTTTTTCTTCATGATTTTGAGTAGTCGTTAATTGTTCTAGCTCTTGCTTCGTTAAATCTCTCATGATGTTGAAAGATTGTTGAGTAACTTGAATGTTTTCTGGATATTTCTCATGTACATCCTCTTTTGTAATCAATCGTTCTTGAAGTTCATAAACTGCTTTTTCCACGTTTGAAGGCTTAGTTTTAAGAAATTCACTTGATTCTTTAAGAGCTCTAATTTCTATTTCACAACTGTATCTAGTTCTATATTGGCTAATTCTGATTTTTCGTTAACCCTCTTTTTCTTTTTAATTCTCCTTTTTGTTTTACTTTGTCCTTTTGATTTGATTTTCTTTTTAACTTTGGTATTTTTTTTTTTTCTTTTTTGTTATATGTTAAAGAAAACTTTTTTTTTCTTCATGATCTTGATTTTCTTGATTTTGATTAGTCGTTAACATTTGTAGCTCTTGCTTCGATAAATCTCTCATGACGTTGAAAGATTGTTGAGTAACTTGAATGTTTTCTGGATATTTCTCATGTACATCCTCTTTTGTAATCATTCGTTCTTGAAGTTCATAAACTGCTTTTTCCACGTTTGAAGGCTTAGTTTTAAGAAATTCACTTGATTCTTTAAGAGCTCTAATTTCTATTTCACAACTGTATCTAGTTCTATATTGGCTAATTCTGATTTTTCGTTAACCCTCTTTTTCTTTTTAATTCTCCTTTTTGTTTTACTTTGTCCTTTTGATTTGATTTTCTTTTTAACTTTGGTATTTTTTTTTTCTTTTTTGTTATATGTTAAAGAAAACTTTTTTTTTCTTCATGATTTTGAGTAGTCGTTAATAGTTCTAGCTCTTGCTTCGTTAAATCTCTCATGACGTTGAAAGATTGTTGAGTAACTTGAATGTTTTCTGGATATTTCTCATGTACATCCTCTTTTGTAATCAATCGTTCTTGAAGTTCATAAACTGCTTTTTCCACGTTTGAAGGCTTAGTTTTAAGAAATTCACTTGATTCTTTAAGAGCTCTAATTTCTATTTCACAACTGTATCTAGTTCTATATTGGCTAATTCTGATTTTTCGTTAACCCTCTTTTTCTTTTTAATTCTCCTTTTTGTTTTACTTTGTCCTTTTGATTTGATTTTCTTTTTAACTTTGGTATTTTTTTTTTTCTTTTTTGTTATATGTTAAAGAAAACTTTTTTTTTCTTCATGATCTTGATTTTCTTGATTTTGATTAGTCGTTAACATTTGTAGCTCTTGCTTCGATAAATCTCTCATGACGTTGAAAGATTGTTGAGTAACTTGAAGGTTTTCTGGATATTTCTCATGTACATCCTCTTTTGTAATCATTCGTTCTTGAAGTTCATAAACTGCTTTTTCCACGTTTGAAGGCTTAGTTTTAAGAAATTCACTTGATTCTTTAAGAGCTCTAATTTCTATTTCACAACTGTATCTAGTTCTATATTGGCTAATTCTGATTTTTCGTTAACCCTCTTTTTCTTTTTAATTCTCCTTTTTGTTTTACTTTGTCCTTTTGATTTGATTTTCTTTTTAACTTTGGTATTTTTTTTTTCTTTTTTTATATATGTTAAAGAAATCTTTTTTTTTAATTCACGATTTTTATTTTCTTGATTTTGATAAGTTGCCAACATTTCTAGCTCTTGCTTCGATAAGTCTCTCATGACATTGAAAGATTGTTGAGTAACTTGAATATTTTCTAGATATTTCCCATGTACAACCCCATTTTTAATCATTTGTTCTTGAAGTTCATAAACTGCTTTTTCCACGTTTGAAGGCTTAGTTTTAAAAAATTCACTTGATTCTTTAAGAGCTCTAATTTCTATTTCACAACTGTATCTAGTTCTATATTGGCTAATTCTGATTTTTCGTTAACCCTCTTTTTCTTTTTAATTCTCCTTTTTGTTTTACTTTGTCCTTTTGATTTGATTTTCTTTTTAACTTTGGTATTTTTTTTTTTCTTTTTTGTTATATGTTAAAGAAAACTTTTTTTTTCTTCATGATTTTGAGTAGTCGTTAATAGTTCTAGCTCTTGCTTCGTTAAATCTCTCATGACGTTGAAAGATTGTTGAGTAACTTGAATGTTTTCTGGATATTTCTCATGTACATCCTCTTTTGTAATCAATCGTTCTTGAAGTTCATAAACTGCTTTTTCCACGTTTGAAGGCTTAGTTTTAAGAAATTCACTTGATTCTTTAAGAGCTCTAATTTCTATTTCACAACTGTATCTAGTTCTATATTGGCTAATTCTGATTTTTCGTTAACCCTCTTTTTCTTTTTAATTCTCCTTTTTGTTTTACTTTGTCCTTTTGATTTGATTTTCTTTTTAACTTTGGTATTTTTTTTTTTCTTTTTTGTTATATGTTAAAGAAAACTTTTTTTTTCTTCATGATCTTGATTTTCTTGATTTTGATTAGTCGTTAACATTTGTAGCTCTTGCTTCGATAAATCTCTCATGACGTTGAAAGATTGTTGAGTAACTTGAATGTTTTCTGGATATTTCTCATGTACATCCTCTTTTGTAATCATTCGTTCTTGAAGTTCATAAACTGCTTTTTCCACGTTTGAAGGCTTAGTTTTAAGAAATTCACTTGATTCTTTAAGAGCTCTAATTACTATTTCACAACTGTATCTAGTTCTATATGGGCTAATTCTGATTTTTCGTTAACCCTCTTTTTCTTTTTAATTCTCCTTTTTGTTTTACTTTGTCCTTTTGATTTGATTTTCTTTTTAACTTTGGTATTTTTTTTTTTCTTTTTTGTTATATGTTAAAAAAACTTTTTTTTTCTTCATGATCTTGATTTTCTTGATTTTGATTAGTCGTTAACATTTGTAGCTCTTGCTTCGATAAATCTCTCATGACGTTGAAAGATTGTTGAGTAACTTGAATGTTTTCTGGATATTTCTCATGTACATCCTCTTTTGTAATCATTCGTTCTTGAAGTTCATAAACTGCTTTTTCCACGTTTGAAGGCTTAGTTTTAAGAAATGCACTTGATTCTTTAAGAGCTCTAATTTCTATTTCACAACTGTATCTAGTTCTATATTGGCTAATTCTGATTTTTCGTTAACCCTCTTTTTCCTATTTAATTCTCGTTTTTGTTTTACTTTGTCCTTTTGATTTGATTTTCTTTTTAACTTTGGTATTTTTTTTTTCTATTTTGTTATATGTTAAAAAAAACTTTTTTTTTCTTCATCATCTTGATTTTCTTGATTTTGATTAGTCGTTAACATTTGTAGCTCTTGCTTCGATAAATCTCTCATGACGTTGAAAGATTGTTGAGTAACTTGAATGTTTTCTGGATATTTCTCATGTACATCCTCTTTTGTAATCATTCGTTCTTGAAGTTCATAAACTGCTTTTTCCACGTTTGAAGGCTTAGTTTTAAGAAATTCACTTGATTCTTTAAGAGCTGTAATTTCTATTTCACACCTGTATCTAGTTCTATATTGGCTAATTCTGATTTTTCGTTAACCCTCTTTTTTATTTTTAATTCTCCTTTTTGTTTTACTTTGTGTTTTTGATTTGATTTTCTTTTTAACTTTGTTTTTTTTCTTTTTTCTTTTTTGTTATATGTTAAAGAAAACTTTGTTTTTCTTCATTATTTTTGATTTTCTCGATTTTGATTAGTCGTTAAAATTTCTAGCTCTTGCTTCGATAAATCTCTCATGACGTTGAAAAATTGTTGAGTAACTTGAATGTTTTCTGTATAGTTCTCATGTACATCCTCTTTTGTAATCATTTGTTCTTGAAGTTCATAACCTGCTTTTTCCACGTTTGAAGGCTTAGTTTTAAGAAATTCACTTGATTCTTCAAGAGCTCTAATTTCTATTTCACAACTGTATCTAGTTCTATATTGGCTATATCTGATTTTTCGTTAACCCTCTTTTTCTTTTTAATTCTCCTTTTTGGTTTACTTTGTCCTTTTGATTTGATTTTCTTTTTAACTTTGGTATTTTTTTTTTTTTCTTTTTTGTTATATGTTAAATAAAACTTTGTTTTTCTTCATTATTTTTGATTTTCTCGATTTTGATTAGTCGTTAATATTTCTAGCTGTTGCTTCGTTAAATCTCTCATGGCATTGAAAGATTGTTGGGTAACTTGAATGTTTTCTAGATATTTCTCATGTACAACCCCATTATTAATCATTTGTTCTTGAAGTTCATAAACTGCTTTTTCCACGTTTGAAGGCTTAGTTTTAAGAAATTCACTTGATTCTTTAAGAGCTCTAATTTCTATTTCACAACTGTATCTAGTTCTATATTGGCTAATTCTGATTTTTCGTTAACCCTCTTTTTCTTTTTAATTCTCCTTTTTGTTTTACTTTGTCCTTTTGATTTGATTTTCTTTTTATCTTTGGTATTTTTTTTTTCTTTTTTGTTATATGTTAAAGAAAACTTTTTTTTTCTTCATGATTTTGAGTAGTCGTTAATAGTTCTAGCTCTTGCTTCGTTAAATCTCTCATGACGTTGAAAGATTGTTGAGTAACTTGAATGTTTTCTGGATATTTCTCATGTACATCCTCTTTTGTAATCAATCGTTCTTGAAGTTCATAAACTGCTTTTTCCACGTTTGAAGGCTTAGTTTTAAGAAATTCACTTGATTCTTTAAGAGCTCTAATTTCTATTTCACAACTGTATCTAGTTCTATATTGGCTAATTCTGATTTTTCGTTAACCCTCTTTTTCTTTTTAATTCTCCTTTTTGTTTTACTTTGTCCTTTTGATTTGATTTTCTTTTTATCTTTGGTATTTTTTTTTTCTTTTTTGTTATATGTTAAAGAAAACTTTTTTTTTCTTCATGATTTTGAGTAGTCGTTAATAGTTCTAGCTCTTGCTTCGTTAAATCTCTCATGACGTTGAAAGATTGTTGAGTAACTTGAATGTTTTCTGGATATTTCTCATGTACATCCTCTTTTGTAATCAATCGTTCTTGAAGTTCATAAACTGCTTTTTCCACGTTTGAAGGCTTAGTTTTAAGAAATTCACTTGATTCTTTAAGAGCTCTAATTTCTATTTCACAACTGTATCTAGTTCTATATTGGCTAATTCTGATTTTTCGTTAACCCTCTTTTTCTTTTTAATTCTCCTTTTTGTTTTACTTTGTCCTTTTGATTTGATTTTCTTTTTAACTTTGGTATTTTTTTTTTTTTCTTTTTTGTTATATGTTAAAGAAAACTTTTTTTTTCTTCATGATCTTGATTTTCTTGATTTTGATTAGTCGTTAACATTTGTAGCTCTTGCTTCGATAAATCTCTCATGACGTTGAAAAATTGTTGAGTAACTTGAATGTTTTCTGGATATTTCTCATGTACATCCTCTTTTGTAATCATTCGTTCTTGAAGTTCATAAACTGCTTTTTCCACGTTTGAAGGCTTAGTTTTAAGAAATTCACTTGATTCTTTAAGAGCTCTAATTTCTATTTCACAACTGTATCTAGTTCTATATTGGCTAATTCTGATTTTTCGTTAACCCTCTTTTTCTTTTTCATTCTTTTTCTTGTTTTACTTTGTCCTTTTGATTTGATTTCCTTTTTAACTTTGGTTTTTTTTTTGTATGTTTATAAAGAAAACTTTATTCTTTATTCTGTATTATGATTAGTCGTTAACATTTCTAGCTCTTGCTTCGATAAATTTCTCATGACATTGAAAGATTGTTGAGTAACTTGAATGTTTTCTGGATATTTCTCATGTACAACCCCATTTTTAACCATTTGTTCTTGAAGTTCATAAACTGCTTTTTCCACGTTTGAAGGCTTAGTTTTAAGAAATTCACTTGATTCTTTAAGAGCTCTAATTTCTATTTCACAACTGTATCTAGTTCTATATTGGCTAATTCTGATTTTTCGTTAACCCTCTTTTCTTTTTAATTCTCCTTTTTGTTTTACTTTGTCCTTTTGATTTGATTTTCTTTTTAACTTTGGTATTTTTTTTTTCTTTTTTGTTATATGTTAAAGAAATCTTTTTTTTTCTTCATGATTTTGAGTAGTCGTTAATAGTTCTAGCTCTTGCTTCGTTAAATCTCTCATGACGTTGAAAGATTGTTGAGTAACTTGAATGTTTTCTGGATATTTCTAATGTACATCCTCTTTTGTAATCAATCGTTCTTGAAGTTCATAAACTGCTTTTTCCACGTTTGAAGGCTTAGTTTTAAGAAATTCACTTGATTCTTTAAGAGCTCTAATTTCTATTTCACAACTGTATCTAGTTCTATATTGGCTAATTCTGATTTTTCGTTAACCCTCTTTTTCTTTTTAATTCTCCTTTTTGTTTTACTTTGTCCTTTTGATTTGATTTTCTTTTTAACTTTGGTATTTTTTTTTTTTCTTTTTTGTTATATGTTAAAGAATTTTTTTTTTTTCTTCATGATCTTGATTTTCTTGATTTTGATTAGTCGTTAACATTTGTAGCTCTTGCTTCGATAAATCTCTCATGACGTTGAAAGATTGTTGAGTAACTTGAATGTTTTCTGGATATTTCTCATGTACATCCTCTTTTGTAATCATTCGTTCTTGAAGTTCATAAACTGCTTTTTCCACGTTTGAAGGCTTAGTTTTAAGAAATTCACTTGATTCTTTAAGAGCTCTAATTTCTATTTCACAACTGTATCTAGTTCTATATTGGCTAATTCTGATTTTTCGTTAACCCTCTTTTTCTTTTTAATTCTCCTTTTTGTTTTACTTTGTCCTTTTGATTTGATTTTCTTTTTAACTTTGGTATTTTTTTTTTCTTTTTTGTTATATGTTAAAGAAAACTTTTTTTTTCTTCATGATTTTGAGTAGTCGTTAATAGTTCTAGCTCTTGCTTCGTTAAATCTCTCATGACGTTGAAAGATTGTTGAGTAACTTGAATGTTTTCTGGATATTTCTCATGTACATCCTCTTTTGTAATCAATCGTTCTTGAAGTTCATAAACTGCTTTTTCCACGTTTGAAGGCTTAGTTTTAAGAAATTCACTTGATTCTTTAAGAGCTCTAATTTCTATTTCACAACTGTATCTAGTTCTATATTGGCTAATTCTGATTTTTCGTTAACCCTCTTTTTCTTTTTAATTCTTCTTTTTGTTTTACTTTGTCCTTTTGATTTGATTTTCTTTTTAACTTTGGTATTTTTTTTTTCTTTTTTGTTATATGTTAAAGAAATCTTTTTTTTTCTTCATGATTTTGAGTAGTCGTTAATAGTTCTAGCTCTTGCTTCGTTAAATCTCTCATGATGTTGAAAGATTGTTGAGTAACTTGAATGTTTTCTGGATATTTCTCATGTACATCCTCTTTTGTAATCAATCGTTCTTGAAGTTCATAAACTGCTTTTTCCACGTTTGAAGGCTTAGTTTTAAGAAATTCACTTGATTCTTTAAGAGCTCTAATTTCTATTTCACAACTGTATCTAGTTCTATATTGGCTAATTCTGATTTTTCGTTAACCCTCTTTTTCTTTTTAATTCTCCTTTTTGTTTTACTTTGTCCTTTTGATTTGATTTTCTTTTTAACTTTGGTATTTTTTTTTTTCTTTTTTGTTATATGTTAAAGAAAACTTTTTTTTTCTTCATGATCTTGATTTTCTTGATTTTGATTAGTCGTTAACATTTGTAGCTCTTGCTTCGATAAATCTCTCATGACGTTGAAAGATTGTTGAGTAACTTGAATGTTTTCTGGATATTTCTCATGTACATCCTCTTTTGTAATCATTCGTTCTTGAAGTTCATAAACTGCTTTTTCCACGTTTGAAGGCTTAGTTTTAAGAAATTCACTTGATTCTTTAAGAGCTCTAATTTCTATTTCACAACTGTATCTAGTTCTATATTGGCTAATTCTGATTTTTCGTTAACCCTCTTTTTCTTTTTAATTCTCCTTTTTGTTTTACTTTGTCCTTTTGATTTGATTTTCTTTTTAACTTTGGTATTTTTTTTTTCTTTTTTGTTATATGTTAAAGAAAACTTTTTTTTTCTTCATGATTTTGAGTAGTCGTTAATAGTTCTAGCTCTTGCTTCGTTAAATCTCTCATGACGTTGAAAGATTGTTGAGTAACTTGAATGTTTTCTGGATATTTCTCATGTACATCCTCTTTTGTAATCAATCGTTCTTGAAGTTCATAAACTGCTTTTTCCACGTTTGAAGGCTTAGTTTTAAGAAATTCACTTGATTCTTTAAGAGCTCTAATTTCTATTTCACAACTGTATCTAGTTCTATATTGGCTAATTCTGATTTTTCGTTAACCCTCTTTTTCTTTTTAATTCTCCTTTTTGTTTTACTTTGTCCTTTTGATTTGATTTTCTTTTTAACTTTGGTATTTTTTTTTTTCTTTTTTGTTATATGTTAAAGAAAACTTTTTTTTTCTTCATGATCTTGATTTTCTTGATTTTGATTAGTCGTTAACATTTGTAGCTCTTGCTTCGATAAATCTCTCATGACGTTGAAAGATTGTTGAGTAACTTGAATGTTTTCTGGATATTTCTCATGTACATCCTCTTTTGTAATCATTCGTTCTTGAAGTTCATAAACTGCTTTTTCCACGTTTGAAGGCTTAGTTTTAAGAAATTCACTTGATTCTTTAAGAGCTCTAATTTCTATTTCACAACTGTATCTAGTTCTATATTGGCTAATTCTGATTTTTCGTTAACCCTCTTTTTCTTTTTAATTCTCCTTTTTGTTTTACTTTGTCCTTTTGATTTGATTTTCTTTTTAACTTTGGTATTTTTTTTTTTTCTTTTTTTATATATGTTAAAGAAATCTTTTTTTTTAATTCACGATTTTTATTTTCTTGATTTTGATAAGTTGCCAACATTTCTAGCTCTTGCTTCGATAAGTCTCTCATGACATTGAAAGATTGTTGAGTAACTTGAATATTTTCTAGATATTTCCCATGTACAACCCCATTTTTAATCATTTGTTCTTGAAGTTCATAAACTGCTTTTTCCACGTTTGAAGGCTTAGTTTTAAGAAATTCACTTGATTCTTTAAGAGCTCTAATTTCTATTTCACAACTGTATCTAGTTCTATATTGGCTAATTCTGATTTTTCGTTAACCCTCTTTTTCTTTTTAATTCTCCTTTTTGTTTTACTTTGTCCTTTTGATTTGATTTTCTTTTTAACTTTGGTATTTTTTTTTTCTTTTTTGTTATATGTTAAAGAAAACTTTTTTTTTCTTCATGATTTTGAGTAGTCGTTAATAGTTCTAGCTCTTGCTTCGTTAAATCTCTCATGACGTTGAAAGATTGTTGAGTAACTTGAATGTTTTCTGGATATTTCTCATGTACATCCTCTTTTGTAATCAATCGTTCTTGAAGTTCATAAACTGCTTTTTCCACGTTTGAAGGCTTAGTTTTAAGAAATTCACTTGATTCTTTAAGAGCTCTAATTTCTATTTCACAACTGTATCTAGTTCTATATTGGCTAATTCTGATTTTTCGTTAACCCTCTTTTTCTTTTTAATTCTCCTTTTTGTTTTACTTTGTCCTTTTGATTTGATTTTCTTTTTAACTTTGGTATTTTTTTTTTTCTTTTTTGTTATATGTTAAAGAAAACTTTTTTTTTCTTCATGATCTTGATTTTCTTGATTTTGATTAGTCGTTAACATTTGTAGCTCTTGCTTCGATAAATCTCTCATGACGTTGAAAGATTGTTGAGTAACTTGAATGTTGTCTGGATATTTCTCATGTACATCCTCTTTTGTAATCATTCGTTCTTGAAGTTCATAAACTGCTTTTTCCACGTTTGAAGGCTTAGTTTTAAGAAATTCACTTGATTCTTTAAGAGCTCTAATTTCTATTTCACAACTGTATCTAGTTCTATATTGGCTAATTCTGATTTTTCGTTAACCCTCTTTTTCTTTTTAATTCTCCTTTTTGTTTTACTTTGTCCTTTTGATTTGATTTTCTTTTTAACTTTGGTATTTTTTTTTGTCTTTTTTGTTATATGTTAAAGAAAACTTTTTTTTTCTTCATGATCTTGATTTTCTTGATTTTGATTAGTCGTTAACATTTGTAGCTCTTGCTTCGATAAATCTCTCATGACGTTGAAAGATTGTTGAGTAACTTGAATGTTTTCTGGATATTTCTCATGTACATCCTCTTTTGTAATCATTCGTTCTTGAAGTTCATAAACTGCTTTTTCCACGTTTGAAGGCTTAGTTTTAAGAAATTCACTTGATTCTTTAAGAGCTCTAATTTCTATTTCACAACTGTATCTAGTTCTATATTGGCTAATTCTGATTTTTCGTTAACCCTCTTTTTCCTATTTAATTCTCGTTTTTGTTTTACTTTGTCCTTTTGATTTGATTTTCTTTTTAACTTTGGTATTTTTTTTTTTCTTTTTTGTTATATGTTAAAGAAAACTTTTTTTTTCTTCATCATCTTGATTTTCTTGATTTTGATTAGTCGTTAACATTTGTAGCTCTTGCTTCGATAAATCTCTCATGACGTTGAAAGATTGTTGAGTAACTTGAATGTTTTCTGGATATTTCTCATGTACATCCTCTTTTGTAATCATTCGTTCTTGAAGTTCATAAACTGCTTTTTCCACGTTTGAAGGCTTAGTTTTAAGAAATTCACTTGATTCTTTAAGAGCTGTAATTTCTATTTCACACCTGTATCTAGTTCTATATTGGCTAATTCTGATTTTTCGTTAACCCTCTTTTTTATTTTTAATTCTCCTTTTTGTTTTACTTTGTGTTTTTGATTTGATTTTCTTTTTAACTTTGTTTTTTTTCTTTTTTCTTTTTTGTTATATGTTAAAGAAAACTTTGTTTTTCTTCATTATTTTTGATTTTCTCGATTTTGATTAGTCGTTAAAATTTCTAGCTCTTGCTTCGATAAATCTCTCATGACGTTGAAAAATTGTTGAGTAACTTGAATGTTTTCTGTATAGTTCTCATGTACATCCTCTTT
This sequence comes from Anthrax anthrax, assembly GCA_963971155.1. NCBI lineage: Eukaryota > Metazoa > Arthropoda > Insecta > Diptera > Bombyliidae > Anthrax > Anthrax anthrax. The sequence continues at coordinate 167,436 of OZ020125.1, read as the reverse complement.
TGTAATCATTTGTTCTTGAAGTTCATAACCTGCTTTTTCCACGTTTGAAGGCTTAGTTTTAAGAAATTCACTTGATTCTTCAAGAGCTCTAATTTCTATTTCACAACTGTATCTAGTTCTATATTGGCTATATCTGATTTTTCGTTAACCCTCTTTTTCTTTTTAATTCTCCTTTTTGGTTTACTTTGTCCTTTTGATTTGATTTTCTTTTTATCTTTGGTATTTTTTTTTTTTTCTTTTTTGTTATATGTTAAATAAAACTTTGTTTTTCTTCATTATTTTTGATTTTCTCGATTTTGATTAGTCGTTAATATTTCTAGCTGTTGCTTCGTTAAATCTCTCATGGCATTGAAAGATTGTTGGGTAACTTGAATGTTTTCTAGATATTTCTCATGTACAACCCCATTTTTAACCATTCGTTCTTTAAGTTCATAAACTGCTTTTTCCACGTTTGAGAGCATAGTTTTAAGAAATTCACTTGATTCTTTAAGAGCTGTAATTTCTATTTCACACCTGTATCTAGTTCTATATTGGCTAATTCTGATTTTTCGTTAACCCTCTTTTTCCTTTTTAATTCTCCTTTTAGTTTTACTTTGTCCTTTTGATTTGATTTCCTTTTTAACTTTGGTATTTTTTTTTTTTGTTCTTTTTTGTTATATGTTAAAGAAAACTTTGTTTTTCTTCATTATTTTTGATTTTCTCGATTTTGATTAGTCGTTAATATTTCTAGCTCTTGCTTCGTTAAATCTCTCATGGCATTGAAAGATTGTTGGGTATCTTGAATGTTTTCTAGATATTTCTCATGTACATCCTCTTTTGTAATCATTCGTTCTTGAAGTTCATAAACTGTTTTTTCCACGTTTGAAGGCTTAGTTTTAAGAAATTCACTTGACTCTTCAAGAGCTCTAATTTCTATTTCACAACTGTATCTAGTTCTATATTGGCTAATTCTGATTTTTCGTTAACCCTCTATTTCTTTTTAATTCTCCTTTTTGGTTTACTTTGTCCTTTTGATTTGATTTCCTTTTTAACTTTGGTATTTTTTTTTTCTTTTTTGTTATATGTTAAAGAAAACTTTTTATTTCTTCATTATCTTGATTTTCTTGATTTTGATTAGTCGTTAACATTTCTAGCTCTTGCTTCGATAAATCTCTCATGACGTTGAAAGATTGTTGAGTAACTTGAATGTTTTCTGTATAGTTCTCATGTACATCCTCTTTTGTAATCATTTGTTCTTGAAGTTCATAAACTGCTTTTTCCACGTTTGAAGGCTTAGTTTTAAGAAATTCACTTGATTCTTCAAGAGCTCTAATTTCTATTTCACAACTCTATCTAGTTCTATATTGGCTAATTCTGATTTTTCGTTAACCCTCTTTTTCTTTTTAATTCTCCTTTTTGGTTTACTTTGTCCTTTTGATTTGATTTTCTTTTTAACATTGGTATTTTTTTTTTTTTCTTTTTTGTTATATGTTAAAGAAAACTTTGTTTTTCTTCATGATTTTGATTTTCTCGATTTTGATTAGTCGTTAATATTTCTAGCTCTTGCTTCGTTAAATCTCTCATGACATTGAAAGATTGTTGGGTAACTTGAATGTTTTCTAGATATTTCTCATGTACAACCCCATTTTTAACCATTCGTTCTTTAAGTTCATAAACTGCTTTTTCTACGTTTGAAAGGTTAGTTTTAAGAAATTCATTTGATTCTTTAAGAGCTCTAAGTTCTATTTCACACCTGTATCTAGTTCTATATTGGCTAATTCTGATTTTTCGGTAACTCTCTTTTTCCTTATTAATTCTCCTTTTTGTTTTAATTTGTCCTTTTGATTTGATTTCCTTTTTAACTTTGGTATTTTTTTTTTCTTCATGATTTTGATTTTCTTGATTTTGATTAGTCGTTAACATTTCTAGCTCTTGCTTCGATAAATTTCTCATGACATTGAAAGATTGTTGGGTAACTTGAATGTTTTCTAGATATTTCTCATGTACAACCCCATTTTTAACCATTCGTTCTTTAAGTTCATATACTGCTTTTTCTACGTTTGAAAGGTTAGTTTTAAGAAATTCATTTGATTCTTTAAGAGCTCTAAGTTCTATTTCACACCTGTATCTAGTTCTATATTGGCTAATTCTGATTTTTCGTTAACCCTCTTTTTCCTTTTTAATTCTCCTTTTTGTTTTACTTTGTCCTTTTGATTTGATTTCCTTTTTAACTTTGGTTTTTTTTTTTTTTTCTTTTTTGTTATATGTTAAAGAAAACTTTTTTTTTCTTCATGATCTTGATTTTCTTGATTTTGATTAGTCGTTAACATTTGTAGCTCTTGCTTCGATAAATCTCTCATGACGTTGAAAGATTGTTGAGTAACTTGAATGTTTTCTGGATATTTCTCATGTACATCCTCTTTTGTAATCATTCGTTCTTGAAGTTCATAAACTGCTTTTTCCACGTTTGAAGGCTTAGTTTTAAGAAATTCACTTGATTCTTTAAGAGCTCTAATTTCTATTTCACAACTGTATCTAGTTCTATATTGGCTAATTCTGATTTTTCGTTAACCCTCTTTTTCCTTTTTAATTCTCCTTTTTGTTTTACTTTGTCCTTTTGATTTGATTTCCTTTTTAACTTTGGTATTTTTTTTTCTTTTTTGTTATATGTTAAAGAAAACTTTGTTTTTCTTCATTATTTTTGATTTTCTCGATTTTGATTAGTCGTTAACATTTCTAGCTCTTGCTTCGTTAAATCTCTCATGACATTGAAAGATTGTTGGGTAACTTGAATGTTTTCTAGATATTTCTCATGTACAACCCCATTTTTAACCATTCGTTCTTTAAGTTCATAAACTGCTTTTTCCACGTTTGAAGGCTTAGTTTTAAGAAATTCACTTGATTCTTCAAGAGCTCTAAGTTCTATTTCACAACTGTAGCTTGTTCTATTTTGGCTCATTCTGATTTTTCGTTAACCCCCTTTTTCTTTTTAATTCTCCTTTTTCTTTTAATTTATCCTTTTGATTTGATTTTCTTTTTAACTTTGGGTTTTTTTTTTTTTTTATATATGTTAAAGAAATCTTTTTTTTTAATTCACGATTTTTATTTTCTTGATTTTGATAAGTTGCCAACATTTCTAGCTCTTGCTTCGATAAGTCTCTCATGACATTGAAAGATTGTTGAGTAACTTGAATATTTTCTAGATATTTCCCATGTACAACCCCATTATTAATCATTTGTTCTTGAAGTTCATAAACTGCTTTTTCCACGTTTGAAGGCTTAGTTTTAAGAAATTCACTTGATTCTTTAAGAGCTCTAATTTCTATTTCACAACTGTATCTAGTTCTATATTGGCTAATTCTGATTTTTCGTTAACCCTCTTTTTCTTTTTAATTCTCCTTTTTGTTTTACTTTGTCCTTTTGATTTGATTTTCTTTTTATCTTTGGTATTTTTTTTTTCTTTTTTGTTATATGTTAAAGAAAACTTTTTTTTTCTTCATGATTTTGAGTAGTCGTTAATAGTTCTAGCTCTTGCTTCGTTAAATCTCTCATGACGTTGAAAGATTGTTGAGTAACTTGAATGTTTTCTGGATATTTCTCATGTACATCCTCTTTTGTAATCAATCGTTCTTGAAGTTCATAAACTGCTTTTTCCACGTTTGAAGGCTTAGTTTTAAGAAATTCACTTGATTCTTTAAGAGCTCTAATTTCTATTTCACAACTGTATCTAGTTCTATATTGGCTAATTCTGATTTTTCGTTAACCCTCTTTTTCTTTTTAATTCTCCTTTTTGTTTTACTTTGTCCTTTTGATTTGATTTTCTTTTTAACTTTGGTATTTTTTTTTTTTCTTTTTTGTTATATGTTAAAGAAAACTTTTTTTTTCTTCATGATCTTGATTTTCTTGATTTTGATTAGTCGTTAACATTTGTAGCTCTTGCTTCGATAAATCTCTCATGACGTTGAAAGATTGTTGAGTAACTTGAATGTTTTCTGGATATTTCTCATGTACATCCTCTTTTGTAATCATTCGTTCTTGAAGTTCATAAACTGCTTTTTCCACGTTTGAAGGCTTAGTTTTAAGAAATTCACTTGATTCTTTAAGAGCTCTAATTTCTATTTCACAACTGTATCTAGTTCTATATTGGCTAATTCTGATTTTTCGTTAACCCTCTTTTTCTTTTTAATTCTTCTTCTTGTTTTACTTTGTCCTTTTGATTTGATTTCCTTTTTAACTTTGGTTTTTTTTTTGTATGTTTATAAAGAAAACTTTATTCTTTATTCTGTATTATGATTAGTCGTTAACATTTCTAGCTCTTGCTTCGATAAATTTCTCATGACATTGAAAGATTGTTGAGTAACTTGAATGTTTTCTGGATATTTCTCATGTACAACCCCATTTTTAACCATTTGTTCTTGAAGTTCATAAACTGCTTTTTCCACGTTTGAAGGCTTAGTTTTAAGAAATTCACTTGATTCTTTAAGAGCTCTAATTTCTATTTCACAACTGTATCTAGTTCTATATTGGCTAATTCTGATTTTTCGTTAACCCTCTTTTTCTTTTTAATTCTCCTTTTTGTTTTACTTTGTCCTTTTGATTTGATTTTCTTTTTAACTTTGGTATTTTTTTTTTCTTTTTTGTTATATGTTAAAGAAATCTTTTTTTTTCTTCATGATTTTGAGTAGTCGTTAATAGTTCTAGCTCTTGCTTCGTTAAATCTCTCATGACGTTGAAAGATTGTTGAGTAACTTGAATGTTTTCTGGATATTTCTCATGTACATCCTCTTTTGTAATCAATCGTTCTTGAAGTTCATAAACTGCTTTTTCCACGTTTGAAGGCTTAGTTTTAAGAAATTCACTTGATTCTTTAAGAGCTCTAATTTCTATTTCACAACTGTATCTAGTTCTATATTGGCTAATTCTAATTTTTCGTTAACCCTCTTTTTCTTTTTAATTCTCCTTTTTGTTTTACTTTGTCCTTTTGATTTGATTTTCTTTTTAACTTTGGTATTTTTTTTTTCTATTTTGTTATATGTTAAAAAAAACTTTTTTTTTCTTCATGATCTTGATTTTCTTGATTTTGATTAGTCGTTAACATTTGTAGCTCTTGCTTCGATAAATCTCTCATGACGTTGAAAGATTGTTGAGTAACTTGAATGTTTTCTGGATATTTCTCATGTACATCCTCTTTTGTAATCATTCGTTCTTGAAGTTCATAAACTGCTTTTTCCACGTTTGAAGGCTTAGTTTTAAGAAATTCACTTGATTCTTTAAGAGCTCTAATTTCTATTTCACAACTGTATCTAGTTCTATATTGGCTAATTCTGATTTTTCGTTAACCCTCTTTTTCTTTTTAATTCTCCTTTTTGTTTTACTTTGTCCTTTTGATTTGATTTTCTTTTTATCTTTGGTATTTTTTTTTTCTTTTTTGTTATATGTTAAAGAAAACTTTTTTTTTCTTCATGATTTTGAGTAGTCGTTAATAGTTCTAGCTCTTGCTTCGTTAAATCTCTCATGACGTTGAAAGATTGTTGAGTAACTTGAATGTTTTCTGGATATTTCTCATGTACATCCTCTTTTGTAATCAATCGTTCTTGAAGTTCATAAACTGCTTTTTCCACGTTTGAAGGCTTAGTTTTAAGAAATTCACTTGATTCTTTAAGAGCTCTAATTTCTATTTCACAACTGTATCTAGTTCTATATTGGCTAATTCTGATTTTTCGTTAACCCTCTTTTTCTTTTTAATTCTCCTTTTTGTTTTACTTTGTCCTTTTGATTTGATTTTCTTTTTAACTTTGGTATTTTTTTTTTCTTTTTTGTTATATGTTAAAGAAATCTTTTTTTTTCTTCATGATTTTGAGTAGTCGTTAATAGTTCTAGCTCTTGCTTCGTTAAATCTCTTATGATGTTGAAAGATTGTTGAGTAACTTGAATGTTTTCTGGATATTTCTCATGTACATCCTCTTTTGTAATCAATCGTTCTTGAAGTTCATAAACTGCTTTTTCCACGTTTGAAGGCTTAGTTTTAAGAAATTCACTTGATTCTTTAAGAGCTCTAATTTCTATTTCACAACTGTATCTAGTTCTATATTGGCTAATTCTGATTTGTCGTTAACCCTCTTTTTCTTTTTAATTCTCCTTTTTGTTTTACTTTGTCCTTTTGATTTGATTTTCTTTTTAACTTTGGTATTTTTTTTTTTTTCTTTTTTGTTATATGTTAAAGAAAACTTTTTTTTTCTTCATGATCTTGATTTTCTTGATTTTGATTAGTCGTTAACATTTGTAGCTCTTGCTTCGATAAATCTCTCATGACGTTGAAAGATTGTTGAGTAACTTGAATGTTTTCTGGATATTTCTCATGTACATCCTCTTTTGTAATCATTCGTTCTTGAAGTTCATAAACTGCTTTTTCCACGTTTGAAGGCTTAGTTTTAAGAAATTCACTTGATTCTTTAAGAGCTCTAATTTCTATTTCACAACTGTATCTAGTTCTATATTGGCTAATTCTGATTTTTCGTTAACCCTCTTTTTCTTTTTAATTCTCCTTTTTGTTTTACTTTGTCCTTTTGATTTGATTTTCTTTTTAACTTTGGTATTTTTTTTTTTTCTTTTTTGTTATATGTTAAAGAAAACTTTTTTTTTCTTCATGATCTTGATTATCTTGATTTTGATTAGTCGTTAACATTTGTAGCTCTTGCTTCGTTAAATCTCTCATGATGTTGAAAGATTGTTGAGTAACTTGAATGTTTTCTGGATATTTCTCATGTACATCCTCTTTTGTAATCAATCGTTCTTGAAGTTCATAAACTGCTTTTTCCACGTTTGAAGGCTTAGTTTTAAGAAATTCACTTGATTCTTTAAGAGCTCTAATTTCTATTTCACAACTGTATCTAGTTCTATATTGGCTAATTCTGATTTTTCGTTAACCCTCTTTTTCTTTTTAATTCTCCTTTTTGTTTTACTTTGTCCTTTTGATTTGATTTTCTTTTTAACTTTGGTATTTTTTTTTTCTTTTTTGTTATATGTTAAAGAAAACTTTTTTTTTCTTCATGATTTTGAGTAGTCGTTAATAGTTCTAGCTCTTGCTTCGTTAAATCTCTCATGACGTTGAAAGATTGTTGAGTAACTTGAATGTTTTCTGGATATTTCTCATGTACATCCTCTTTTGTAATCAATCGTTCTTGAAGTTCATAAACTGCTTTTTCCACGTTTGAAGGCTTAGTTTTAAGAAATTCACTTGATTCTTTAAGAGCTCTAATTTCTATTTCACAACTGTATCTAGTTCTATATTGGCTAATTCTGATTTTTCGTTAACCCTCTTTTTCTTTTTAATTCTCCTTTTTGTTTTACTTTGTCCTTTTGATTTGATTTTCTTTTTAACTTTGGTATTTTTTTTTTTTCTTTTTTGTTATATGTTAAAGAAAACTTTTTTTTTCTTCATGATCTTGATTATCTTGATTTTGATTAGTCGTTAACATTTGTAGCTCTTGCTTCGTTAAATCTCTCATGATGTTGAAAGATTGTTGAGTAACTTGAATGTTTTCTGGATATTTCTCATGTACATCCTCTTTTGTAATCAATCGTTCTTGAAGTTCATAAACTGCTTTTTCCACGTTTGAAGGCTTAGTTTTAAGAAATTCACTTGATTCTTTAAGAGCTCTAATTTCTATTTCACAACTGTATCTAGTTCTATATTGGCTAATTCTGATTTTTCGTTAACCCTCTTTTTCTTTTTAATTCTCCTTTTTGTTTTACTTTGTCCTTTTGATTTGATTTTCTTTTTAACTTTGGTATTTTTTTTTTTCTTTTTTGTTATATGTTAAAGAAAACTTTTTTTTTCTTCATGATTTTGAGTAGTCGTTAATAGTTCTAGCTCTTGCTTCGTTAAATCTCTCATGACGTTGAAAGATTGTTGAGTAACTTGAATGTTTTCTGGATATTTCTCATGTACATCCTCTTTTGTAATCAATCGTTCTTGAAGTTCATAAACTGCTTTTTCCACGTTTGAAGGCTTAGTTTTAAGAAATTCACTTGATTCTTTAAGAGCTCTAATTTCTATTTCACAACTGTATCTAGTTCTATATTGGCTAATTCTGATTTTTCGTTAACCCTCTTTTTCTTTTTAATTCTCCTTTTTGTTTTACTTTGTCCTTTTGATTTGATTTTCTTTTTAACTTTGGTATTTTTTTTTTTTCTTTTTTGTTATATGTTAAAGAAAACTTTTTTTTTCTTCATGATCTTGATTATCTTGATTTTGATTAGTCGTTAACATTTGTAGCTCTTGCTTCGTTAAATCTCTCATGACGTTGAAAGATTGTTGAGTAACTTGAATGTTTTCTGGATATTTCTCATGTACATCCTCTTTTGTAATCAATCGTTCTTGAAGTTCATAAACTGCTTTTTCCACGTTTGAAGGCTTAGTTTTAAGAAATTCACTTGATTCTTTAAGAGCTCTAATTTCTATTTCACAACTGTATCTAGTTCTATATTGGCTAATTCTGATTTTTCGTTAACCCTCTTTTTCTTTTTAATTCTCCTTTTTGTTTTACTTTGTCCTTTTGATTTGATTTTCTTTTTAACTTTGGTATTTTTTTTTTTCTTTTTTGTTATATGTTAAAGAAAACTTTTTTTTTCTTCATGATCTTGATTTTCTTGATTTTGATTAGTCGTTAACATTTGTAGCTCTTGCTTCGATAAATCTCTCATGACGTTGAAAGATTGTTGAGTAACTTGAATGTTTTCTGGATATTTCTCATGTACATCCTCTTTTGTAATCATTCGTTCTTGAAGTTCATAAACTGCTTTTTCCACGTTTGAAGGCTTAGTTTTAAGAAATTCACTTGATTCTTTAAGAGCTCTAATTTCTATTTCACAACTGTATCTAGTTCTATATTGGCTAATTCTGATTTTTCGTTAACCCTCTTTTTCTTTTTAATTCTCCTTTTTGTTTTACTTTGTCCTTTTGATTTGATTTTCTTTTTAACTTTGGTATTTTTTTTTTTCTTTTTTGTTATATGTTAAAAAAACTTTTTTTTTCTTCATGATCTTGATTTTCTTGATTTTGATTAGTCGTTAACATTTGTAGCTCTTGCTTCGATAAATCTCTCATGACGTTGAAAGATTGTTGAGTAACTTGAATGTTTTCTGGATATTTCTCATGTACATCCTCTTTTGTAATCATTCGTTCTTGAAGTTCATAAACTGCTTTTTCCACGTTTGAAGGCTTAGTTTTAAGAAATTCACTTGATTCTTCAAGAGCTCTAATTTCTATTTCACAACTGTATCTAGTTCTATATTGGCTAATTCTGATTTTTCGTTAACCCTCTTTTTCCTATTTAATTCTCGTTTTTGTTTTACTTTGTCCTTTTGATTTGATTTTCTTTTTAACTTTGGTATTTTTTTTTTCTTTTTTGTTATATGTTAAAGAAAACTTTTTTTTTCTTCATCATCTTGATTTTCTTGATTTTGATTAGTCGTTAACATTTGTAGCTCTTGCTTCGATAAATCTCTCATGACGTTGAAAGATTGTTGAGTAACTTGAATGTTTTCTGGATATTTCTCATGTACATCCTCTTTTGTAATCATTCGTTCTTGAAGTTCATAAACTGCTTTTTCCACGTTTGAAGGCTTAGTTTTAAGAAATTCACTTGATTCTTTAAGAGCTGTAATTTCTATTTCACACCTGTATCTAGTTCTATATTGGCTAATTCTGATTTTTCGTTAACCCTCTTTTTTATTTTTAATTCTCCTTTTTGTTTTACTTTGTGTTTTTGATTTGATTTTCTTTTTAACTTTGTTTTTTTTCTTTTTTCTTTTTTGTTATATGTTAAAGAAAACTTTGTTTTTCTTCATTATTTTTGATTTTCTCGATTTTGATTAGTCGTTAAAATTTCTAGCTCTTGCTTCGATAAATCTCTCATGACGTTGAAAAATTGTTGAGTAACTTGAATGTTTTCTGTAGAGTTCTCATGTACATCCTCTTTTGTAATCATTTGTTCTTGAAGTTCATAACCTGCTTTTTCCACGTTTGAAGGCTTAGTTTTAAGAAATTCACTTGATTCTTCAAGAGCTCTAATTTCTATTTCACAACTGTATCTAGTTCTATATTGGCTATATCTGATTTTTCGTTAACCCTCTTTTTCTTTTTAATTCTCCTTTTTGGTTTACTTTGTCCTTTTGATTTGATTTTCTTTTTATCTTTGGTATTTTTTTTTTTCTTTTTTGTTATATGTTAAATAAAACTTTGTTTTTCTTCATTATTTTTGATTTTCTCGATTTTGATTAGTCGTTAATATTTCTAGCTCTTGCTTCGTTAAATCTCTCATGGCATTGAAAGATGGTTGGGTAACTTGAATGTTTTCTAGATATTTCTCATGTACAACCCCATTTTTAACCATTCGTTCTTGAAGTTCATAAACTGCTTTTTCCACGTTTGAAGGCTTAGTTTTAAGAAATTCACTTGATTCTTCAAGAGCTCTAATTTCTATTTCACAACTGTATCTAGTTCTATATTGGCTAATTCTGATTTGTCGTTAACCCTCTTTTTCCTTTTTAATTCTCCTTTTTGTTTTACTTTGTGTTTTTGATTTGATTTTCTTTTTAACATTGTTTTTTTTCTTTTTTCTTTTTTGTTATATTTTAAAGAAAACTTTGTTTTTCTTCATTATTTTTGATTTTCTCGATTTTGATTAGTCGTTAAAATTTCTAGCTCTTGCTTCGATAAATCTCTCATGACGTTGAAAAATTGTTGAGTAACTTGAATGTTTTCTGTATAGTTCTCATGTACATCCTCTTTTGTAATCATTTGTTCTTGAAGTTCATAAACTGCTTTTTCCACGTTTAAAGGCTTAGTTTTAAGAAATTCACTTGATTCTTCAAGAGCTCTAATTTCTATTTCACAACTGTATCTAGTTCTATATTGGCTAATTCTGATTTGTCGTTAACCCTCTTTTTCCTTTTTAATTCTCCTTTTTGTTTTACTTTGTGTTTTTGATTTGATTTTCTTTTTAACATTGTTTTTTTTCTTTTTTCTTTTTTGTTATATGTTAAAGAAAACTTTGTTTTTCTTCATTATTTTTGATTTTCTCGATTTTGATTAGTCGTTAAAATTTCTAGCTCTTGCTTCGATAAATCTCTCATGACGTTGAAAAATTGTTGAGTAACTTGAATGTTTTCTGTATAGTTCTCATGTACATCCTCTTTTGTAATCATTTGTTCTTGAAGTTCATAAACTGCTTTTTCCACGTTTAAAGGCTTAGTTTTAAGAAATTCACTTGATTCTTCAAGAGCTCTAATTTCTATTTCACAACTGTATCTAGTTCTATATTGGCTAATTCTGATTTTTCGTTAACCCTCTTTTTCTTTTTAATTCTCCTTTTTGGTTTACTTTGTCCTTTTGATTTGATTTTCTTTTTATCTTTGGTATTTTTTTTTTTTTCTTTTTTGTTATATGTTAAAGAAAACTTTGTTTTTCTTCATTATTTTTGATTTTCTCGATTTTGATTAGTCGTTAAAATTTCTAGCTCTTGCTTCGATAAATCTCTCATGACGTTGAAAAATTGTTGAGTAACTTGAATGTTTTCTGTATAGTTCTCATGTACATCCTCTTTTGTAATCATTTGTTCTTGAAGTTCATAAACTGCTTTTTCCACGTTTAAAGGCTTAGTTTTAAGAAATTCACTTGATTCTTCAAGAGCTCTAATTTCTATTTCAAACTGTATCTAGTTCTATATTGGCTAATTCTGATTTGTCGTTAACCCTCTTTTTCCTTTTTAATTCTCCTTTTTGTTTTACTTTGTGTTTTTGATTTGATTTTCTTTTTAACATTGTTTTTTTTTCTTTTTTCTTTTTTGTTATATGTTAAAGAAAACTTTGTTTTTCTTCATTATTTTTGATTTTCTCGATTTTGATTAGTCGTTAACATTTCTAGCTCTTGCTTCGATAAATCTCTCATGACGTTGAAAAATTGTTGAGTAACTTGAATGTTTTCTGTATAGTTCTCATGTACATCCTCTTTTGTAATCATTTGTTCTTGAAGTTCATAAACTGCTTTTTCCACGTTTAAAGGCTTAGTTTTAAGAAATTCACTTGATTCTTCAAGAGCTCTAATTTCTATTTCACAACTGTATCTAGTTCTATATTGGCTAATTCTGATTTGTCGTTAACCCTCTTTTTCCTTTTTAATTCTCCTTTTTGTTTTGCTTTGTGTTTTTGATTTGATTTTCTTTTTAACATTGTTTTTTTTCTTTTTTCTTTTTTGTTATATGTTAAAGAAAACTTTGTTTTTCTTCATTATTTTTGATTTTCTCGATTTTGATTAGTCGTTAAAATTTCTAGCTCTTGCTTCGATAAATCTCTCATGACGTTGAAAAATTGTTGAGTAACTTGAATGTTTTCTGTATAGTTCTCATGTACATCCTCTTTTGTAATCATTTGTTCTTGAAGTTCATAACCTGCTTTTTCCACGTTTGAAGGCTTAGTTTTAAGAAATTCACTTGATTCTTCAAGAGCTCTAATTTCTATTTCACAACTGTATCTAGTTCTATATTGGCTATATCTGATTTTTCGTTAACCCTCTTTTTCTTTTTAATTCTCCTTTTTGGTTTACTTTGTCCTTTTGATTTGATTTTCTTTTTATCTTTGGTATTTTTTTTTTTCTTTTTTGTTTTATGTTAAATAAAACTTTGTTTTTCTTCATTATTTTTGATTTTCTCGATTTTGATTAGTCGTTAATATTTCTAGCTCTTGCTTCGTTAAATCTCTCATGGCATTGAAAGATGGTTGGGTAACTTGAATGTTTTCTAGATATTTCTCATGTACAACCCCATTTTTAACCATTCGTTCTTGAAGTTCATAAACTGCTTTTTCCACGTTTAAAGGCTTAGTTTTAAGAAATTCACTTGATTCTTCAAGAGCTCTAATTTCTATTTCACAACTGTATCTAGTTCTATATTGGCTAATTCTGATTTGTCGTTAACCCTCTTTTTCCTTTTTAATTCTCCTTTTTGTTTTACTTTGTGTTTTTGATTTGATTTTCTTTTTAACATTGTTTTTTTTTCTTTTTTCTTTTTTGTTATATGTTAAAGAAAACTTTGTTTTTCTTCATTATTTTTGATTTTCTCGATTTTGATTAGTCGTTAACATTTCTAGCTCTTGCTTCGGTAAATCTCTCATGACGTTGAAAAATTGTTGAGTAACTTGAATGTTTTCTGTATAGTTCTCATGTACATCCTCTTTTGTAATCATTTGTTCTTGAAGTTCATAAACTGCTTTTTCCACGTTTAAAGGCTTAGTTTTAAGAAATTCACTTGATTCTTCAAGAGCTCTAATTTCTATTTCACAACTGTATCTAGTTCTATATTGGCTAATTCTGATTTGTCGTTAACCCTCTTTTTCCTTTTTAATTCTCCTTTTTGTTTTACTTTGTGTTTTTGATTTGATTTTCTTTTTAACATTGTTTTTTTTCTTTTTTCTTTTTTGTTATATGTTAAAGAAAACTTTGTTTTTCTTCATTATTTTTGATTTTCTCGATTTTGATTAGTCGTTAAAATTTCTAGCTCTTGCTTCGATAAATCTCTCATGACGTTGAAAAATTGTTGAGTAACTTGAATGTTTTCTGTATAGTTCTCATGTACATCCTCTTTTGTAATCATTTGTTCTTGAAGTTCATAACCTGCTTTTTCCACGTTTGAAGGCTTAGTTTTAAGAAATTCACTTGATTCTTCAAGAGCTCTAATTTCTATTTCACAACTGTATCTAGTTCTATATTGGCTATATCTGATTTTTCGTTAACCCTCTTTTTCTTTTTAATTCTCCTTTTTGGTTTACTTTGTCCTTTTGATTTGATTTTCTTTTTATCTTTGGTATTTTTTTTTTTCTTTTTTGTTATATGTTAAAGAAAACTTTGTTTTTCTTCATTATTTTTGATTTTCTCGATTTTGATTAGTCGTTAAAATTTCTAGCTCTTGCTTCGATAAATCTCTCATGATATTGAAAGCTTGTTGAGTAACTTGAATGTTTTCTGTATAGTTCTCATGTACATCCTCTTTTGTAATCATTTGTTCTTGAAGTTCATAAACTGCTTTTTCCACGTTTGAAGGCTTAGTTTTAAGAAATTCACTTGATTCTTCAAGAGCTCTAATTTCTATTTCACAACTGTATCTAGTTCTATATTGGCTAATTCTGATTTGTCGTTAACCCTCTTTTTCCTTTTTAATTCTCCTTTTTGGTTTACTTTGTCCTTTTGATTTGATTTTCTTTTTATCTTTGGTATTTTTTTTTTTCTTTTTTGTTATATGTTAAGGAAAACTTTGTTTTTCTTCATTATTTTTGATTTTCTCGATTTTGATTAGTCGTTAATATTTCTAGCTCTTGCTTCGTTAAATCTCTCATGGCATTGAAAGATTGTTGGGTAACTTGAATGTTTTCTAGATATTTCTCATGTACAACCCCATTTTTAACCATTCGTTCTTGAAGTTCATAAACTGCTTTTTCCACGTTTGAAGGCTTAGTTTTAAGAAATTCACTTGATTCTTCAATAGCTCTAATTTCTATTTCACAACTGTATCTAGTTCTATATTGGCTAATTCTGATTTGTCGTTAACCCTCTTTTTCCTTTTTAATTCTCCTTTTAGTTTTACTTTGTGTTTTTGATTTGATTTTCTTTTTAACTTTGTTTTTTTTCTTTTTTCTTTTTTGTTATATGTTAAAGAAAACTTTGTTTTTCTTCATTATTTTTGATTTTCTCGATTTTGATTAGTCGTTAACATTTCTAGCTCTTGCTTCGATAAATCTCTCATGACGTTGAAAAATTGTTGAGTAACTTGAATGTTTTCTGTATAGTTCTCATGTACATCCTCTTTTGTAATCATTTGTTCTTGAAGTTCATAAACTGCTTTTTCCACGTTTAAAGGCTTAGTTTTAAGAAATTCACTTGATTCTTCAAGAGCTCTAATTTCTATTTCACAACTGTATCTAGTTCTATATTGGCTAATTCTGATTTGTCGTTAACCCTCTTTTTCCTTTTTAATTCTCCTTTTTGTTTTACTTTGTGTTTTTGATTTGATTTTCTTTTTAACATTGTTTTTTTTTCTTTTTTCTTTTTTGTTATATGTTAAAGAAAACTTTGTTTTTCTTCATTATTTTTGATTTTCTCGATTTTGATTAGTCGTTAACATTTCTAGCTCTTGCTTCGATAAATCTCTCATGACGTTGAAAAATTGTTGAGTAACTTGAATGTTTTCTGTATAGTTCTCATGTACATCCTCTTTTGTAATCATTTGTTCTTGAAGTTCATAAACTGCTTTTTCCACGTTTAAAGGCTTAGTTTTAAGAAATTCACTTGATTCTTCAAGAGCTCTAATTTCTATTTCACAACTGTATCTAGTTCTATATTGGCTAATTCTGATTTGTCGTTAACCCTCTTTTTCCTTTTTAATTCTCCTTTTTGTTTTACTTTGTGTTTTTGATTTGATTTTCTTTTTAACATTGTTTTTTTTCTTTTTTCTTTTTTGTTATATGTTAAAGAAAACTTTGTTTTTCTTCATTATTTTTGATTTTCTCGATTTTGATTAGTCGTTAAAATTTCTAGCTCTTGCTTCGATAAATCTCTCATGACGTTGAAAAATTGTTGAGTAACTTGAATGTTTTCTAGATATTTCTCATGTACAACCCCATTTTTAACCATTCGTTCTTGAAGTTCATAAACTGCTTTTTCCACGTTTGAAGGCTTAGTTTTAAGAAATTCACTTGATTCTTCAAGAGCTCTAATTTCTATTTCACAACTGTATCTAGTTCTATATTGGCTAATTCTGATTTGTCGTTAACCCTCTTTTTCCTTTTTAATTCTCCTTTTAGTTTTACTTTGTGTTTTTGATTTGATTTTCTTTTTAACTTTGTTTTTTTTCTTTTTTCTTTTTTGTTATATGTTAAAGAAAACTTTGTTTTTCTTCATTATTTTTGATTTTCTCGATTTTGATTAGTCGTTATTATTTCTAGCTCTTGCTTCGTTAAATCTCTCATGGCATTGAAAGATGGTTGGGTAACTTGAATGTTTTCTAGATATTTCTCATGTACAACCCCATTTTTAACCATTCGTTCTTGAAGTTCATAAACTGCTTTTTCCACGTTTGAAGGCTTAGTTTTAAGAAATTCACTTGATTCTTCAAGAGCTCTAATTTCTATTTCACAACTGTATCTAGTTCTATATTGGCTAATTCTGATTTGTCGTTAACCCTCTTTTTCCTTTTTAATTCTCCTTTTAGTTTTACTTTGTGTTTTTGATTTGATTTTCTTTTTAACTTTGTTTTTTTTCTTTTTTCTTTTTTGTTATATGTTAAAGAAAACTTTGTTTTTCTTCATTATTTTTGATTTTCTCGATTTTGATTAGTCGCTAAAATTTCTAGCTCTTGCTTCGATAAATCTCTCATGATATTGAAAGCTTGTTGAGTAACTTGAATGTTTTCTGTATAGTTCTCATGTACATCCTCTTTTGTAATCATTTGTTCTTGAAGTTCATAACCTGCTTTTTCCACGTTTAAAGGCTTAGTTTTAAGAAATTCACTTGATTCTTCAAGAGCTCTAATTTCTATTTCACAACTGTATCTAGTTCTATATTGGCTAATTCTGATTTGTCGTTAACCCTCTTTTTCCTTTTTAATTCTCCTTTTTGTTTTACTTTGTGTTTTTGATTTGATTTTCTTTTTAACATTGTTTTTTTTCTTTTTTCTTTTTTGTTATATGTTAAAGAAAACTTTGTTTTTCTTCATTATTTTTGATTTTCTCGATTTTGATTAGTCGTTAAAATTTCTAGCTCTTGCTTCGATAAATCTCTCATGACGTTGAAAAATTGTTGAGTAACTTGAATGTTTTCTGTATAGTTCTCATGTACATCCTCTTTTGTAATCATTTGTTCTTGAAGTTCATAAACTGCTTTTTCCACGTTTAAAGGCTTAGTTTTGAGAAATTCACTTGATTCTTCAAGAGCTCTAATTTCTATTTCACAACTGTATCTAGTTCTATATTGGCTAATTCTGATTTGTCGTTAACCCTCTTTTTCCTTTTTAATTCTCCTTTTTGTTTTACTTTGTGTTTTTGATTTGATTTTCTTTTTAACATTGTTTTTTTTCTTTTTTCTTTTTTGTTATATGTTAAAGAAAACTTTGTTTTTCTTCATTATTTTTGATTTTCTCGATTTTGATTAGTCGTTAAAATTTCTAGCTCTTGCTTCGATAAATCTCTCATGACGTTGAAAAATTGTTGAGTAACTTGAATGTTTTCTGTATAGTTCTCATGTACATCCTCTTTTGTAATCATTTGTTCTTGAAGTTCATAAACTGCTTTTTCCACGTTTAAAGGCTTAGTTTTAAGAAATTCACTTGATTCTTCAAGAGCTCTAATTTCTATTTCACAACTGTATCTAGTTCTATATTGGCTAATTCTGATTTGTCGTTAACCCTCTTTTTCCTTTTTAATTCTCCTTTTTGTTTTACTTTGTGTTTTTGATTTGATTTTCTTTTTAACATTGTTTTTTTTCTTTTTTCTTTTTTGTTATATGTTAAAGAAAACTTTGTTTTTCTTCATTATTTTTGATTTTCTCGATTTTGATTAGTCGTTAAAATTTCTAGCTCTTGCTTCGATAAATCTCTCATGACGTTGAAAAATTGTTGAGTAACTTGAATGTTTTCTGTATAGTTCTCATGTACATCCTCTTTTGTAATCATTTGTTCTTGAAGTTCATAAACTGCTTTTTCCACGTTTAAAGGCTTAGTTTTAAGAAATTCACTTGATTCTTCAAGAGCTCTAATTTCTATTTCACAACTGTATCTAGTTCTATATTGGCTAATTCTGATTTTTCGTTAACTTTCTTTTTCTTTTTAATTCTCCTTTTTGGTTTACTTTGTCCTTTTGATTTGATTTTCTTTTTATCTTTGGTATTTTTTTTTTTTCTTTTTTGTTATATGTTAAAGAAAACTTTGTTTTTCTTCATTATTTTTGATTTTCTCGATTTTGATTAGTCGTTAAAATTTCTAGCTCTTGCTTCGATAAATCTCTCATGACGTTGAAAAATTGTTGAGTAACTTGAATGTTTTCTGTATAGTTCTCATGTACATCCTCTTTTGTAATCATTTGTTCTTGAAGTTCATAAACTGCTTTTTCCACGTTTAAAGGCTTAGTTTTAAGAAATTCACTTGATTCTTCAAGAGCTCTAATTTCTATTTCAAACTGTATCTAGTTCTATATTGGCTAATTCTGATTTGTCGTTAACCCTCTTTTTCCTTTTTAATTCTCCTTTTAGTTTTACTTTGTCCTTTTGATTTGATTTTCTTTTTAACTTTGTTTTTTTTCTTTTTTCTTTTTTGTTATATGTTAAAGAAAACTTTGTTTTTCTTCATTATTTTTGATTTTCTCGATTTTGATTAGTCGTTAACATTTCTAGCTCTTGCTTCGATAAATCTCTCATGACATTGAAAGCTTGTTGAGTAACTTGAATGTTTTCTGTATAGTTCTCATGTACATCCTCTTTTGTAATCATTTGTTCTTGAAGTTCATAAACTGCTTTTTCCACGTTTGAAGGCTTAGTTTTAAGAAATTCACTTGATTCTTCAAGAGCTCTAATTTCTATTTCACAACTGTATCTAGTTCTATATTGGCTAATTCTGATTTGTCGTTAACCCTCTTTTTCCTTTTTAATTCTCCTTTTAGTTTTACTTTGTCCTTTTGATTTGATTTCCTTTTTAACTTTGTTTTTTTTCTTTTTTCTTTTTTGTTATATGTTAAAGAAAACTTTGTTTTTCTTCATTATTTTTGATTTTCTCGATTTTGATTAGTCGTTAACATTTCTAGCTCTTGCTTCGATAAATCTCTCATGACATTGAAAGATTGTTGAGTACCTTGAATGTTTTCTGGATATTTCTCATGTACAACCCCATTTTTAACCATTCGTTCTTGAAGTTCATAAACTGCTTTTTCCACGTTTGAAGGCTTAGTTTTAAGAAATTCACTTGATTCTTCAAGAGCTCTAATTTCTATTTCACAACTGTATCTAGTTCTATATTGGCTAATTCTGATTTTTCGTTAACCCTCTTTTTCCTTTTTAATTCTCCTTTTTGTTTTACTTTGTGTTTTTGATTTGAATTTCTTTTTAACTTTGTTTTTTTTCTTTTTTCTTTTTTGTTATATGTTAAAGAAAACTTTGTTTTTCTTCATTATTTTTGATTTTCTCGATTTTGATTAGTCGTTAACATTTCTAGCTCTTGCTTCGATAAATCTCTCATGACATTGAAAGATTGTTGAGTAACTTGAATGTTTTCTGGATATTTCTCATGTACAACCTCATTTATAATCATTCGTTCTTGAAGTCCATAAACTGCTTTTTCCACGTTTGAGAGCATAGTTTTAAGAAATTCACTTGATTCTTTAAGAGCTGTAATTTCTATTTCACACCTGTATCTAGTTCTATATTGGCTAATTCTGATTTTTCGTTAACCCTCTTTTTCCTTTTTAATTCTCCTTTTTGTTTTACTTTGTGTTTTTGATTTGATTTTCTTTTTAACATTGTTTTTTTTTCTTTTTTCTTTTTTGTTATATGTTAAAGAAAACTTTGTTTTTCTTCATTATTTTTGATTTTCTCGATTTTGATTAGTCGTTAACATTTCTAGCTCTTGCTTCGATAAATCTCTCATGACGCTGAAAAATTGTTGAGTAACTTGAATGTTTTCTGTATAGTTCTCATGTACATCCTCTTTTGTAATCATTTGTTCTTGAAGTTCATAAACTGCTTTTTCCACGTTTAAAGGCTTAGTTTTAAGAAATTCACTTGATTCTTCAAGAGCTCTAATTTCTATTTCACAACTGTATCTAGTTCTATATTGGCTAATTCTGATTTGTCGTTAACCCTCTTTTTCCTTTTTAATTCTCCTTTTTGTTTTACTTTGTGTTTTTGATTTGATTTTCTTTTTAACATTGTTTTTTTTCTTTTTTCTTTTTTGTTATATGTTAAAGAAAACTTTGTTTTTCTTCATTATTTTTGATTTTCTCGATTTTGATTAGTCGTTAAAATTTCTAGCTCTTGCTTCGATAAATCTCTCATGACGTTGAAAAATTGTTGAGTAACTTGAATGTTTTCTGTATAGTTCTCATGTACATCCTCTTTTGTAATCATTTGTTCTTGAAGTTCATAAACTGCTTTTTCCACGTTTAAAGGCTTAGTTTTGAGAAATTCACTTGATTCTTCAAGAGCTCTAATTTCTATTTCACAACTGTATCTAGTTCTATATTGGCTAATTCTGATTTGTCGTTAACCCTCTTTTTCCTTTTTAATTCTCCTTTTTGTTTTACTTTGTGTTTTTGATTTGATTTTCTTTTTAACATTGTTTTTTTTCTTTTTTCTTTTTTGTTATATGTTAAAGAAAACTTTGTTTTTCTTCATTATTTTTGATTTTCTCGATTTTGATTAGTCGTTAAAATTTCTAGCTCTTGCTTCGATAAATCTCTCATGACGTTGAAAAATTGTTGAGTAACTTGAATGTTTTCTGTATAGTTCTCATGTACATCCTCTTTTGTAATCATTTGTTCTTGAAGTTCATAACCTGCTTTTTCCACGTTTGAAGGCTTAGTTTTAAGAAATTCACTTGATTCTTCAAGAGCTCTAATTTCTATTTCACAACTGTATCTAGTTCTATATTGGCTATATCTGATTTTTCGTTAACCCTCTTTTTCTTTTTAATTCTCCTTTTTGGTTTACTTTGTCCTTTTGATTTGATTTTCTTTTTATCTTTGGTATTTTTTTTTTTTCTTTTTTGTTATATGTTAAATAAAACTTTGTTTTTCTTCATTATTTTTGATTTTCTCGATTTTGATTAGTCGTTAATATTTCTAGCTCTTGCTTCGTTAAATCTCTCATGGCATTGAAAGATGGTTGGGTAACTTGAATGTTTTCTAGATATTTCTCATGTACAACCCCATTTTTAACCATTCGTTCTTGAAGTTCATAAACTGCTTTTTCCACGTTTGAAGGCTTAGTTTTAAGAAATTCACTTGATTCTTCAAGAGCTCTAATTTCTATTTCACAACTGTATCTAGTTCTATATTGGCTAATTCTGATTTGTCGTTAACCCTCTTTTTCCTTTTTAATTCTCCTTTTAGTTTTACTTTGTGTTTTTGATTTGATTTTCTTTTTAACTTTGTTTTTTTTCTTTTTTCTTTTTTGTTATATGTTAAAGAAAACTTTGTTTTTCTTCATTATTTTTGATTTTCTCGATTTTGATTAGTCGTTAAAATTTCTAGCTCTTGCTTCGATAAATCTCTCATGATATTGAAAGCTTGTTGAGTAACTTGAATGTTTTCTGTATAGTTCTCATGTACATCCTCTTTTGTAATCATTTGTTCTTGAAGTTCATAAACTGCTTTTTCCACGTTTGAAGGCTTAGTTTTAAGAAATTCACTTGATTCTTCAAGAGCTCTAATTTCTATTTCACAACTGTATCTAGTTCTATATTGGCTAATTCTGATTTGTCGTTAACCCTCTTTTTCCTTTTTAATTCTCCTTTTTGGTTTACTTTGTCCTTTTGATTTGATTTTCTTTTTATCTTTGGTATTTTTTTTTTTTCTTTTTTGTTATATGTTAAGGAAAACTTTGTTTTTCTTCATTATTTTTGATTTTCTCGATTTTGATTAGTCGTTAATATTTCTAGCTCTTGCTTCGTTAAATCTCTCATGGCATTGAAAGATTGTTGGGTAACTTGAATGTTTTCTAGATATTTCTCATGTACAACCCCATTTTTAACCATTCGTTCTTGAAGTTCATAAACTGCTTTTTCCACGTTTGAAGGCTTAGTTTTAAGAAATTCACTTGATTCTTCAAGAGCTGTAATTTCTATTTCACACCTGTATCTAGTTCTATATTGGCTAATTCTGATTTTTCGTTAACCCTCTTTTTCCTTTTTAATTCTCCTTTTAGTTTTACTTTGTCCTTTTGATTTGATTTCCTTTTTAACTTTGGTATTTTTTTTTTTGTTCTTTTTTGTTATATGTTAAAGAAAACTTTGTTTTTCTTCATTATTTTTGATTTTCTCGATTTTGATTAGTCGTTAATATTTCTAGCTCTTGCTTCGTTAAATCTCTCATGGCATTGAAAGATTGTTGGGTATCTTGAATGTTTTCTAGATATTTCTCATGTACAACCCCATTTTTAACCATTCGTTCTTGAAGTTCATAAACTGCTTTTTCCACGTTTGAAGGCTTAGTTTTAAGAAATTCACTTGATTCTTCAAGAGCTCTAATTTCTATTTCACAACTGTATCTAGTTCTATATTGGCTAATTCTGATTTGTCGTTAACCCTCTTTTTCCTTTTTAATTCTCCTTTTAGTTTTACTTTGTGTTTTTGATTTGATTTTCTTTTTAACTTTGTTTTTTTTCTTTTTTCTTTTTTGTTATATGTTAAAGAAAACTTTGTTTTTCTTCATTATTTTTGATTTTCTCGATTTTGATTAGTCGTTAAAATTTCTAGCTCTTGCTTCGATAAATCTCTCATGACGTTGAAAAATTGTTGAGTAACTTGAATGTTTTCTGTATAGTTCTCATGTACATCCTCTTTTGTAGTCATTTGTTCTTGAAGTTCATAAACTGCTTTTTCCACGTTTAAAGGCTTAGTTTTAAGAAATTCACTTGATTCTTCAAGAGCTCTAATTTCTATTTCACAACTGTATCTAGTTCTATATTGGCTAATTCTGATTTGTCGTTAACCCTCTTTTTCCTTTTTAATTCTCCTTTTTGTTTTACTTTGTGTTTTTGATTTGATTTTCTTTTTAACATTGTTTTTTTTTCTTTTTTCTTTTTTGTTATATGTTAAAGAAAACTTTGTTTTTCTTCATTATTTTTGATTTTCTCGATTTTGATTAGTCGTTAATATTTCTAGCTCTTGCTTCGTTAAATCTCTCATGGCATTGAAAGATTGTTGGGTAACTTGAATGTTTTCTAGATATTTCTCATGTACAACCCCATTTTTAACCATTCGTTCTTGAAGTTCATAAACTGCTTTTTCCACGTTTGAAGGCTTAGTTTTAAGAAATTCACTTGATTCTTCAAGAGCTGTAATTTCTATTTCACACCTGTATCTAGTTCTATATTGGCTAAATCTGATTTTTCGTTAACCCTCTTTTTCCTTTTTAATTCTCCTTTTAGTTTTACTTTGTCCTTTTGATTTGATTTCCTTTTTAACTTTGGTATTTTTTTTTTTGTTCTTTTTTGTTATATGTTAAAGAAAACTTTGTTTTTCTTCATTATTTTTGATTTTCTCGATTTTGATTAGTCGTTAATATTTCTAGCTCTTGCTTCGTTAAATCTCTCATGGCATTGAAAGATTGTTGGGTAACTTGAACGTTTTCTGGATATTTCTCATGTACAACCTCATTTATAATCATTCGTTCTTGAAGTCCATAAACTGCTTTTTCCACGTTTGAGAGCATAGTTTTAAGAAATTCACTTGATTCTTTAAGAGCTGTAATTTCTATTTCACACCTGTATCTAGTTCTATATTGGCTAATTCTGATTTTTCGTTAACCCTCTTTTTCCTTTTTAATTCTCCTTTTAGTTTTACTTTGTCCTTTTGATTTGATTTCCTTTTTAACTTTGTTTTTTTTCTTTTTTCTTTTTTGTTATATGTTAAAGAAAACTTTGTTTTTCTTCATTATTTTTGATTTTCTCGATTTTGATTAGTCGTTAACATTTCTAGCTCTTGCTTCGATAAATCTCTCATGACATTGAAAGATTGTTGAGTACCTTGAATGTTTTCTGGATATTTCTCATGTACAACCCCATTTTTAACCATTCGTTCTTGAAGTTCATAAACTGCTTTTTCCACGTTTGAAGGCTTAGTTTTAAGAAATTCACTTGATTCTTCAAGAGCTCTAATTTCTATTTCACAACTGTATCTAGTTCTATATTGGCTAATTCTGATTTTTCGTTAACCCTCTTTTTCCTTTTTAATTCTCCTTTTTGTTTTACTTTGTGTTTTTGATTTGATTTTCTTTTTAACTTTGTTTTTTTTCTTTTTTCTTTTTTGTTATATGTTAAAGAAAACTTTGTTTTTCTTCATTATTTTTGATTTTCTCGATTTTGATTAGTCGTTAATATTTCTAGCTCTTGCTTCGTTAAATCTCTCATGGCATTGAAAGATTGTTGGGTATCTTGAATGTTTTCTAGATATTTCTCATGTACAACCCCATTTTTAACCATTCGTTCTTGAAGTTCATAAACTGTTTTTTCCACGTTTGAAGGCTTAGTTTTAAGAAATTCACTTGATTCTTCAAGAGCTCTAATTTCTATTTCACAACTCTATCTAGTTCTATATTGGCTAATTCTGATTTTTCGTTAACCCTCTTTTTCCTTTTTAATTCTCCTTTTTGTTTTACTTTGTGTTTTTGATTTGATTTTCTTTTTAACTTTGTTTTTTTTCTTTTTTCTTTTTTGTTATATGTTAAAGAAAACTTTTTTTTTCTTCATGATTTTGAGTAGTCGTTAATAGTTCTAGCTCTTGCTTCGTTAAATCTCTCATGACGTTGAAAGATTGTTGAGTAACTTGAATGTTTTCTGGATATTTCTCATGTACATCCTCTTTTGTAATCATTTGTTCTTGAAGTTCATAAACTGCTTTTTCCACGTTTGAAGGCTTAGTTTTAAGAAATTCACTTGATTCTTCAAGAGCTCTAATTTCTATTTCACAACTGTATCTAGTTCTATATTGGCTAATTCTGAGTTTTCGTTAACCCTCTTTTTCTTTTTAATTCTCCTTTTTGGTTTACTTTGTCCTTTTGATTTGATTTTCTTTTTAACTTTGGTATTTTTATTTTTCTTTTTTTTTATATGTTAAAGAAAACTTTGTTTTTCTTCATTATTTTTGATTTTCTCGATTTTGATTAGTCGTTAATATTTCTAGCTGTTGCTTCGTTAAATCTCTCATGGCATTGAAAGATTGTTGGGTAACTTGAATGTTTTCTAGATATTTCTCATGTACAACCCCATTTTTAACCATTCGTTCTTTAAGTTCATAAACTGCTTTTTCCACGTTTGAGAGCATAGTTTTAAGAAATTCACTTGATTCTTTAAGAGCTGTAATTTCTATTTCACACCTGTATCTAGTTCTATATTGGCTAATTCTGATTTTTCGTTAACCCTCTTTTTCCTTTTTAATTCTCCTTTTAGTTTTACTTTGTCCTTTTGATTTGATTTTCTTTTTAACTTTGTTTTTTTTCTTTTTTCTTTTTTGTTATATGTTAAAGAAAACTTTGTTTTTCTTCATTATTTTTGATTTTCTCGATTTTGATTAGTCGTTAACATTTCTAGCTCTTGCTTCGATAAATCTCTCATGACATTGAAAGCTTGTTGAGTAACTTGAATGTTTTCTGTATACTTCTCATGTACATCCTCTTTTGTAATCATTTGTTCTTGAAGTTCATAAACTGCTTTTTCCACGTTTGAAGGCTTAGTTTTAAGAAATTCACTTGATTCTTCAAGAGCTCTAATTTCTATTTCACAACTGTATCTAGTTCTATATTGGCTAATTCTGATTTGTCGTTAACCCTCTTTTTCCTTTTTAATTCTCCTTTTTGTTTTACTTTGTGTTTTTGATTTGATTTTCTTTTTAACATTGTTTTTTTTCTTTTTTCTTTTTTGTTATATGTTAAAGAAAACTTTGTTTTTCTTCATTATTTTTGATTTTCTCGATTTTGATTAGTCGTTAATATTTCTAGCTCTTGCTTCGTTAAATCTCTCATGGCATTGAAACATTGTTGGGTATCTTGAATGTTTTCTAGATATTTCTCATGTACAACCCCATTTTTAACCATTCGTTCTTGAAGTTCATAAACTGTTTTTTCCACGTTTGAAGGCTTAGTTTTAAGAAATTCACTTGATTCTTCAAGAGCTCTAATTTCTATTTCACAACTGTATCTAGTTCTATATTGGCTAATTCTGATTTGTCGTTAACCCTCTTTTTCCTTTTTAATTCTCCTTTTTGTTTTACTTTGTGTTTTTGATTTGATTTTCTTTTTAACATTGTTTTTTTTCTTTTTTCTTTTTTGTTATATGTTAAAGAAAACTTTGTTTTTCTTCATTATTTTTGATTTTCTCGATTTTGATTAGTCGTTAAAATTTCTAGCTCTTGCTTCGATAAATCTCTCATGACGTTGAAAAATTGTTGAGTAACTTGAATGTTTTCTGTATAGTTCTCATGTACATCCTCTTTTGTAATCATTTGTTCTTGAAGTTCATAAACTGCTTTTTCCACGTTTAAAGGCTTAGTTTTAAGAAATTCACTTGATTCTTCAAGAGCTCTAATTTCTATTTCACAACTGTATCTAGTTCTATATTGGCTAATTCTGATTTGTCGTTAACCCTCTTTTTCCTTTTTAATTCTCCTTTTTGTTTTACTTTGTGTTTTTGATTTGATTTTCTTTTTAACATTGTTTTTTTTCTTTTTTCTTTTTTGTTATATGTTAAAGAAAACTTTGTTTTTCTTCATTATTTTTGATTTTCTCGATTTTGATTAGTCGTTAAAATTTCTAGCTCTTGCTTCGATAAATCTCTCATGACGTTGAAAAATTGTTGAGTAACTTGAATGTTTTCTGTATAGTTCTCATGTACATCCTCTTTTGTAATCATTTGTTCTTGAAGTTCATAAACTGCTTTTTCCACGTTTAAAGGCTTAGTTTTAGGAAATTCACTTGATTCTTCAAGAGCTCTAATTTCTATTTCACAACTGTATCTAGTTCTATATTGGCTAATTCTGATTTTTCGTTAACCCTCTTTTTCTTTTTAATTCTCCTTTTTGGTTTACTTTGTCCTTTTGATTTGATTTTCTTTTTATCTTTGGTATTTTTTTTTTTCTTTTTTGTTATATGTTAAAGAAAACTTTGTTTTTCTTCATTATTTTTGATTTTCTCGATTTTGATTAGTCGTTAAAATTTCTAGCTCTTGCTTCGATAAATCTCTCATGACGTTGAAAAATTGTTAAGTAACTTGAATGTTTTCTGTATAGTTCTCATGTACATCCTCTTTTGTAATCATTTGTTCTTGAAGTTCATAAACTGCTTTTTCCACGTTTAAAGGCTTAGTTTTAAGAAATTCACTTGATTCTTCAAGAGCTCTAATTTCTATTTCAAACTGTATCTAGTTCTATATTGGCTAATTCTGATTTGTCGTTAACCCTCTTTTTCCTTTTTAATTCTCCTTTTTGTTTTACTTTGTGTTTTTGATTTGATTTTCTTTTTAACATTGTTTTTTTTTCTTTTTTCTTTTTTGTTATATGTTAAAGAAAACTTTGTTTTTCTTCATTATTTTTGATTTTCTCGATTTTGATTAGTCGTTAACATTTCTAGCTCTTGCTTCGATAAATCTCTCAT
This sequence comes from Anthrax anthrax, assembly GCA_963971155.1. Classification (NCBI taxonomy): domain Eukaryota; kingdom Metazoa; phylum Arthropoda; class Insecta; order Diptera; family Bombyliidae; genus Anthrax; species Anthrax anthrax. The sequence goes on along the minus strand of OZ020125.1, from coordinate 140,058 downwards.
GACGCTGAAAAATTGTTGAGTAACTTGAATGTTTTCTGTATAGTTCTCATGTACATCCTCTTTTGTAATCATTTGTTCTTGAAGTTCATAAACTGCTTTTTCCACGTTTAAAGGCTTAGTTTTAAGAAATTCACTTGATTCTTCAAGAGCTATAATTTCTATTTCACAACTGTATCTAGTTCTATATTGGCTAATTCTGATTTGTCGTTAACCCTCTTTTTCCTTTTTAATTCTCCTTTTTGTTTTACTTTGTGTTTTTGATTTGATTTTCTTTTTAACATTGTTTTTTTTCTTTTTTCTTTTTTGTTATATGTTAAAGAAAACTTTGTTTTTCTTCATTATTTTTGATTTTCTCGATTTTGATTAGTCGTTAAAATTTCTAGCTCTTGCTTCGATAAATCTCTCATGACGTTGAAAAATTGTTGAGTAACTTGAATGTTTTCTGTATAGTTCTCATGTACATCCTCTTTTGTAATCATTTGTTCTTGAAGTTCATAAACTGCTTTTTCCACGTTTAAAGGCTTAGTTTTGAGAAATTCACTTGATTCTTCAAGAGCTCTAATTTCTATTTCACAACTGTATCTAGTTCTATATTGGCTAATTCTGATTTGTCGTTAACCCTCTTTTTCCTTTTTAATTCTCCTTTTTGTTTTACTTTGTGTTTTTGATTTGATTTTCTTTTTAACATTGTTTTTTTTCTTTTTTCTTTTTTGTTATATGTTAAAGAAAACTTTGTTTTTCTTCATTATTTTTGATTTTCTCGATTTTGATTAGTCGTTAAAATTTCTAGCTCTTGCTTCGATAAATCTCTCATGACGTTGAAAAATTGTTGAGTAACTTGAATGTTTTCTGTATAGTTCTCATGTACATCCTCTTTTGTAATCATTTGTTCTTGAAGTTCATAACCTGCTTTTTCCACGTTTGAAGGCTTAGTTTTAAGAAATTCACTTGATTCTTCAAGAGCTCTAATTTCTATTTCACAACTGTATCTAGTTCTATATTGGCTATATCTGATTTTTCGTTAACCCTCTTTTTCTTTTTAATTCTCCTTTTTGGTTTACTTTGTCCTTTTGATTTGATTTTCTTTTTATCTTTGGTATTTTTTTTTTTTCTTTTTTGTTATATGTTAAATAAAACTTTGTTTTTCTTCATTATTTTTGATTTTCTCGATTTTGATTAGTCGTTAATATTTCTAGCTCTTGCTTCGTTAAATCTCTCATGGCATTGAAAGATGGTTGGGTAACTTGAATGTTTTCTAGATATTTCTCATGTACAACCCCATTTTTAACCATTCGTTCTTGAAGTTCATAAACTGCTTTTTCCACGTTTGAAGGCTTAGTTTTAAGAAATTCACTTGATTCTTCAAGAGCTCTAATTTCTATTTCACAACTGTATCTAGTTCTATATTGGCTAATTCTGATTTGTCGTTAACCCTCTTTTTCCTTTTTAATTATCCTTTTAGTTTTACTTTGTGTTTTTGATTTGATTTTCTTTTTAACTTTGTTTTTTTTCTTTTTTCTTTTTTGTTATATGTTAAAGAAAACTTTGTTTTTCTTCATTATTTTTGATTTTCTCGATTTTGATTAGTCGTTAAAATTTCTAGCTCTTGCTTCGATAAATCTCTCATGATATTGAAAGCTGGTTGAGTAACTTGAATGTTTTCTGTATAGTTCTCATGTACATCCTCTTTTGTAATCATTTGTTCTTGAAGTTCATAAACTGCTTTTTCCACGTTTGAAGGCTTAGTTTTAAGAAATTCACTTGATTCTTCAAGAGCTCTAATTTCTATTTCACAACTGTATCTAGTTCTATATTGGCTAATTCTGATTTGTCGTTAACCCTCTTTTTCCTTTTTAATTCTCCTTTTTGGTTTACTTTGTCCTTTTGATTTGATTTTCTTTTTATCTTTGGTATTTTTTTTTTTTCTTTTTTGTTATATGTTAAGGAAAACTTTGTTTTTCTTCATTATTTTTGATTTTCTCGATTTTGATTAGTCGTTAATATTTCTAGCTCTTGCTTCGTTAAATCTCTCATGGCATTGAAAGATTGTTGGGTAACTTGAATGTTTTCTAGATATTTCTCATGTACAACCCCATTTTTAACCATTCGTTCTTGAAGTTCATAAACTGCTTTTTCCACGTTTGAAGGCTTAGTTTTAAGAAATTCACTTGATTCTTCAAGAGCTCTAATTTCTATTTCACAACTGTATCTAGTTCTATATTGGCTAATTCTGATTTGTCGTTAACCCTCTTTTTCCTTTTTAATTCTCCTTTTAGTTTTACTTTGTGTTTTTGATTTGATTTTCTTTTTAACTTTGTTTTTTTTCTTTTTTCTTTTTTGTTATATGTTAAAGAAAACTTTGTTTTTCTTCATTATTTTTGATTTTCTCGATTTTGATTAGTCGTTAAAATTTCTAGCTCTTGCTTCGATAAATCTCTCATGACGTTGAAAAATTGTTGAGTAACTTGAATGTTTTCTGTATAGTTCTCATGTACATCCTCTTTTGTAATCATTTGTTCTTGAAGTTCATAAACTGCTTTTTCCACGTTTAAAGGCTTAGTTTTAAGAAATTCACTTGATTCTTCAAGAGCTCTAATTTCTATTTCACAACTGTATCTAGTTCTATATTGGCTAATTCTGATTTTTCGTTAACCCTCTTTTTCTTTTTAATTCTCCTTTTTGGTTTACTTTGTCCTTTTGATTTGATTTTCTTTTTATCTTTGGTATTTTTTTTTTTTTTTCTTTTTTGTTATATGTTAAAGGAAACTTTGTTTTTCTTCATTATTTTTGATTTTCTCGATTTTGATTAGTCGTTAATATTTCTAGCTCTTGCTTCGTTAAATCTCTAATGGCATTGAAAGATTGTTGGGTAACTTGAATGTTTTCTAGATATTTCTCATGTACAACCCCATTTTTAACCATTCGTTCTTGAAGTTCATAAACTGCTTTTTCCACGTTTGAAGGCTTAGTTTTAAGAAATTCACTTGATTCTTCAAGAGCTCTAATTTCTATTTCACAACTGTATCTAGTTCTATATTGGCTAATTCTGATTTTTCGTTAACCCTCTTTTTCCTTTTTAATTCTCCTTTTAGTTTTACTTTGTGTTTTTGATTTGATTTTCTTTTTAACTTTGTTTTTTTTCTTTTTTCTTTTTTTTATATGTTAAAGAAAACTTTGTTTTTCTTCATTATTTTTGATTTTCTCGATTTTGATTAGTCGTTAACATTTCTAGCTCTTGCTTCGATAATTCTCTCATGACATTGAAAGATTGTTGAGTAACTTGAATGTTTTCTGAATATTTCTCATGTACAACCTCATTTATAATCATTCGTTCTTGAAGTCCATAAACTGCTTTTTCCACGTTTGAGAGCATAGTTTTAAGAAATTCACTTGATTCTTTAAGAGCTGTAATTTCTATTTCACACCTGTATCTAGTTCTATATTGGCTAATTCTGATTTTTCGTTAACCCTCTTTTTCCTTTTTAATTCTCCTTTTAGTTTTACTTTGTCCTTTTGATTTGATTTCCTTTTTAACTTTGGTATTTTTTTTTTTGTTCTTTTTTGTTATATGTTAAAGAAAACTTTGTTTTTCTTCATTATTTTTGATTTTCTCGATTTTGATTAGTCGTTAATATTTCTAGCTCTTGCTTCGTTAAATCTCTCATGGCATTGAAAGATTGTTGGGTAACTTGAATGTTTTCTGGATATTTCTCATGTACAACCTCATTTATAATCATTCGTTCTTGAAGTCCATAAACTGCTTTTTCCACGTTTGAGAGCATAGTTTTAAGAAATTCACTTGATTCTTTAAGAGCTGTAATTTCTATTTCACACCTGTATCTAGTTCTATATTGGCTAATTCTGATTTTTCGTTAACCCTCTTTTTCCTTTTTAATTCTCCTTTTAGTTTTACTTTGTCCTTTTGATTTGATTTCCTTTTTAACTTTGTTTTTTTTCTTTTTTCTTTTTTGTTATATGTTAAAGAAAACTTTGTTTTTCTTCATTATTTTTGATTTTCTCGATTTTGATTAGTCGTTAACATTTCTAGCTCTTGCTTCGATAAATCTCTCATGACATTGAAAGATTGTTGAGTACCTTGAATGTTTTCTGGATATTTCTCATGTACAACCCCATTTTTAACCATTCGTTCTTGAAGTTCATAAACTGCTTTTTCCACGTTTGAAGGCTTAGTTTTAAGAAATTCACTTGATTCTTCAAGAGCTCTAATTTCTATTTCACAACTGTATCTAGTTCTATATTGGCTAATTCTGATTTTTCGTTAACCCTCTTTTTCCTTTTTAATTCTCCTTTTTGTTTTACTTTGTGTTTTTGATTTGATTTTCTTTTTAACTTTGTTTTTTTTCTTTTTTCTTTTTTGTTATATGTTAAAGAAAACTTTGTTTTTCTTCATTATTTTTGATTTTCTCGATTTTGATTAGTCGTTAATATTTCTAGCTCTTGCTTCGTTAAATCTCTCATGGCATTGAAAGATTGTTGGGTATCTTGAATGTTTTCTAGATATTTCTCATGTACAACCCCATTTTTAACCATTCGTTCTTGAAGTTCATAAACTGTTTTTTCCACGTTTGAAGGCTTAGTTTTAAGAAATTCACTTGATTCTTCAAGAGCTCTAATTTCTATTTCACAACTCTATCTAGTTCTATATTGGCTAATTCTGATTTTTCGTTAACCCTCTTTTTCCTTTTTAATTCTCCTTTTTGTTTTACTTTGTGTTTTTGATTTGATTTTCTTTTTAACTTTGTTTTTTTTCTTTTTTCTTTTTTGTTATATGTTAAAGAAAACTTTTTTTTTCTTCATGATTTTGAGTAGTCGTTAATAGTTCTAGCTCTTGCTTCGTTAAATCTCTCATGACGTTGAAAGATTGTTGAGTAACTTGAATGTTTTCTGGATATTTCTCATGTACATCCTCTTTTGTAACCATTCGTTCTTGAAGTTCATAAACTGCTTTTTCCACGTTTGAAGGCTTAGTTTTAAGAAATTCACTTGATTCTTCAAGAGCTCTAATTTCTATTTCACAACTGTATCTAGTTCTATATTGGCTAATTCTGATTTTTCGTTAACCCTCTTTTTCCTTTTTAATTCTCCTTTTAGTTTTACTTTGTGTTTTTGATTTGATTTTCTTTTTAACTTTGTTTTTTTTCTTTTTTCTTTTTTTTATATGTTAAAGAAAACTTTGTTTTTCTTCATTATTTTTGATTTTCTCGATTTTGATTAGTCGTTAACATTTCTAGCTCTTGCTTCGATAATTCTCTCATGACATTGAAAGATTGTTGAGTAACTTGAATGTTTTCTGAATATTTCTCATGTACAACCTCATTTATAATCATTCGTTCTTGAAGTCCATAAACTGCTTTTTCCACGTTTGAGAGCATAGTTTTAAGAAATTCACTTGATTCTTTAAGAGCTGTAATTTCTATTTCACACCTGTATCTAGTTCTATATTGGCTAATTCTGATTTTTCGTTAACCCTCTTTTTCCTTTTTAATTCTCCTTTTAGTTTTACTTTGTCCTTTTGATTTGATTTCCTTTTTAACTTTGTTTTTTTTCTTTTTTCTTTTTTGTTATATGTTAAAGAAAACTTTGTTTTTCTTCATTATTTTTGATTTTCTCGATTTTGATTAGTCGTTAACATTTCTAGCTCTTGCTTCGATAAATCTCTCATGACATTGAAAGATTGTTGAGTACCTTGAATGTTTTCTGGATATTTCTCATGTACAACCCCATTTTTAACCATTCGTTCTTGAAGTTCATAAACTGCTTTTTCCACGTTTGAAGGCTTAGTTTTAAGAAATTCACTTGATTCTTCAAGAGCTCTAATTTCTATTTCACAACTGTATCTAGTTCTATATTGGCTAATTCTGAGTTTTCGTTAACCCTCTTTTTCTTTTTAATTCTCCTTTTTGGTTTACTTTGTCCTTTTGATTTGATTTTCTTTTTAACTTTGGTATTTTTATTTTTCTTTTTTTTTATATGTTAAAGAAAACTTTGTTTTTCTTCATTATTTTTGATTTTCTCGATTTTGATTAGTCGTTAATATTTCTAGCTGTTGCTTCGTTAAATCTCTCATGGCATTGAAAGATTGTTGGGTAACTTGAATGTTTTCTAGATATTTCTCATGTACAACCCCATTTTTAACCATTCGTTCTTTAAGTTCATAAACTGCTTTTTCCACGTTTGAAGGCTTAGTTTTAAGAAATTCACTTGATTCTTTAAGAGCTGTAATTTCTATTTCACACCTGTATCTAGTTCTATATTGGCTAATTCTGATTTTTCGTTAACCCTCTTTTTCCTTTTTAATTCTCCTTTTAGTTTTACTTTGTCCTTTTGATTTGATTTTCTTTTTAACTTTGTTTTTTTTCTTTTTTCTTTTTTGTTATATGTTAAAGAAAACTTTGTTTTTCTTCATTATTTTTGATTTTCTCGATTTTGATTAGTCGTTAACATTTCTAGCTCTTGCTTCGATAAATCTCTCATGACATTGAAAGCTTGTTGAGTAACTTGAATGTTTTCTGTATACTTCTCATGTACATCCTCTTTTGTAATCATTTGTTCTTGAAGTTCATAAACTGCTTTTTCCACGTTTGAAGGCTTAGTTTTAAGAAATTCACTTGATTCTTCAAGAGCTCTAATTTCTATTTCACAACTGTATCTAGTTCTATATTGGCTAATTCTGATTTGTCGTTAACCCTCTTTTTCCTTTTTAATTCTCCTTTTTGTTTTACTTTGTGTTTTTGATTTGATTTTCTTTTTAACATTGTTTTTTTTCTTTTTTCTTTTTTGTTATATGTTAAAGAAAACTTTGTTTTTCTTCATTATTTTTGATTTTCTCGATTTTGATTAGTCGTTAATATTTCTAGCTCTTGCTTCGTTAAATCTCTCATGGCATTGAAACATTGTTGGGTATCTTGAATGTTTTCTAGATATTTCTCATGTACAACCCCATTTTTAACCATTCGTTCTTGAAGTTCATAAACTGTTTTTTCCACGTTTGAAGGCTTAGTTTTAAGAAATTCACTTGATTCTTCAAGAGCTCTAATTTCTATTTCACAACTGTATCTAGTTCTATATTGGCTAATTCTGATTTTTCGTTAACCCTCTTTTTCCTTTTTAATTCTCCTTTTTGTTTTACTTTGTGTTTTTGATTTGATTTTCTTTTTAACTTTGTTTTTTTTCTTTTTTCTTTTTTGTTATATGTTAAAGAAAACTTTTTTTTTCTTCATTATCTTGATTTTGATTAGTCGTTAACATTTCTAGCTCTTGCTTCGATAAATCTCTCATGACATTGAAAGATTGTTGAGTAACTTGAATGTTTTCTGGATATTTCTCATGTACAACCTCATTTATAATCATTCGTTCTTGAAGTCCATAAACTGCTTTTTCCACGTTTGAGAGCATAGTTTTAAGAAATTCACTTGATTCTTTAAGAGCTGTAATTTCTATTTCACACCTGTATCTAGTTCTATATTGGCTAATTCTGATTTTTCGTTAACCCTCTTTTTCCTTTTTAATTCTCCTTTTAGTTTTACTTTGTCCTTTTGATTTGATTTCCTTTTTAACTTTGGTATTTTTTTTTTGTTCTTTTTTGTTATATGTTAAAGAAAACTTTGTTTTTCTTCATTATTTTTGATTTTCTCGATTTTGATTAGTCGTTAATATTTCTAGCTCTTGCTTCGTTAAATCTCTCATGGCATTGAAAGATTGTTGGGTAACTTGAATGTTTTCTAGATATTTCTCATGTACAACCCCATTTTTAACCATTCGTTCTTGAAGTTCATAAACTGCTTTTTCCACGTTTGAAGGCTTAGTTTTAAGAAATTCACTTGATTCTTCAAGAGCTCTAATTTCTATTTCACAACTGTATCTAGTTCTATATTGGCTAATTCTGATTTTTCGTTAACCCTCTTTTTCCTTTTTAATTCTCCTTTTTGTTTTACTTTGTGTTTTTGATTTGATTTTCTTTTTAACTTTGTTTTTTTTCTTTTTTCTTTTTTGTTATATGTTAAAGAAAACTTTTTTTTTCTTCATTATCTTGAATTTCTTGATTTTGATTAGTCGTTAACATTTCTAGCTCTTGCTTCGATAAATCTCTCATGACGTTGAAAGATTGTTGAGTAACTTGAATGTTTTCTGTATAGTTCTCATGTACATCCTCTTTTGTAATCATTTGTTCTTGAAGTTCATAAACTGCTTTTTCCACGTTTGAAGGCTTAGTTTTAAGAAATTCACTTGATTCTTCAAGAGCTCTAATTTCTATTTCACAACTGTATCTAGTTCTATATTGGCTAATTCTGAGTTTTCGTTAACCCTCTTTTTCTTTTTAATTCTCCTTTTTGGTTTACTTTGTCCTTTTGATTTGATTTTCTTTTTAACTTTAGTATTTTTTTTTTTTTCTTTTTTGTTATATGTTAAAGAAAACTTTGTTTTTCTTCATTATTTTTGATTTTCTCGATTTTGATTAGTCGTTAATATTTCTAGCTCTTGCTTCGTTAAATCTCTCATGGCATTGAAACATTGTTGGGTATCTTGAATGTTTTCTAGTTATTTCTCATGTACAACCCCATTTTTAACCATTCGTTCTTGAAGTTCATAAACTGTTTTTTCCACGTTTGAAGGCTTAGTTTTAAGAAATTCACTTGATTCTTCAAGAGCTCTAATTTCTATTTCACAACTGTATCTAGTTCTATATTGGCTAATTCTGATTTTTCGTTAACCCTCTTTTTCCTTTTTAATTCTCCTTTTTGTTTTACTTTGTGTTTTTGATTTGATTTTCTTTTTAACTTTGTTTTTTTTCTTTTTTCTTTTTTGTTATATGTTAAAGAAAACTTTTTTTTTCTTCATTATCTTGAATTTCTTGATTTTGATTAGTCGTTAACATTTCTAGCTCTTGCTTCGATAAATCTCTCATGACGTTGAAAGATTGTTGAGTAACTTGAATGTTTTCTGTATAGTTCTCATGTACATCCTCTTTTGTAATCATTTGTTCTTGAAGTTCATAAACTGCTTTTTCCACGTTTGAAGGCTTAGTTTTAAGAAATTCACTTGATTCTTCAAGAGCTCTAATTTCTATTTCACAACTGTATCTAGTTCTATATTGGCTAATTCTGAGTTTTCGTTAACCCTCTTTTTCTTTTTAATTCTCCTTTTTGGTTTACTTTGTCCTTTTGATTTGATTTTCTTTTTAACTTTAGTATTTTTTTTTTTTTCTTTTTTGTTATATGTTAAAGAAAACTTTGTTTTTCTTCATTATTTTTGATTTTCTCGATTTTGATTAGTCGTTAATATTTCTAGCTCTTGCTTCGTTAAATCTCTCATGGCATTGAAACATTGTTGGGTATCTTGAATGTTTTCTAGATATTTCTCATGTACAACCCCATTTTTAACCATTCGTTCTTGAAGTTCATAAACTGTTTTTTCCACGTTTGAAGGCTTAGTTTTAAGAAATTCACTTGATTCTTCAAGAGCTCTAATTTCTATTTCACAACTGTATCTAGTTCTATATTGGCTAATTCTGAGTTTTCGTTAACCCTCTTTTTCTTTTTAATTCTCCTTTTTGGTTTACTTTGTACTTTTGATTTGATTTTCTTTTTAACTTTGGTATTTTTATTTTTCTTTTTTTTTATATGTTAAAGAAAACTTTGTTTTTCTTCATTATTTTTGATTTTCTCGATTTTGATTAGTCGTTAATATTTCTAGCTGTTGCTTCGTTAAATCTCTCATGGCATTGAAAGATTGTTGGGTAACTTGAATGTTTTCTAGATATTTCTCATGTACAACCCCATTTTTAACCATTCGTTCTTTAAGTTCATAAACTGCTTTTTCCACGTTTGAGAGCATAGTTTTAAGAAATTCACTTGATTCTTTAAGAGCTGTAATTTCTATTTCACACCTGTATCTAGTTCTATATTGGCTAATTCTGATTTTTCGTTAACCCTCTTTTTCCTTTTTAATTCTCCTTTTTGTTTTACTTTGTGTTTTTGATTTGATTTTCTTTTTAACTTTGTTTTTTTTCTTTTTTCTTTTTTGTTATATGTTAAAGAAAACTTTTTTTTTCTTCATTATCTTGAATTTCTTGATTTTGATTAGTCGTTAACATTTCTAGCTCTTGCTTCGATAAATCTCTCATGACGTTGAAAGATTGTTGAGTAACTTGAATGTTTTCTGTATAGTTCTCATGTACATCCTCTTTTGTAATCATTTGTTCTTGAAGTTCATAAACTGCTTTTTCCACGTTTGAAGGCTTAGTTTTAAGAAATTCACTTGATTCTTCAAGAGCTCTAATTTCTATTTCACAACTGTATCTAGTTCTATATTGGCTAATTCTGAGTTTTCGTTAACCCTCTTTTTCTTTTTAATTCTCCTTTTTGGTTTACTTTGTCCTTTTGATTTGATTTTCTTTTTAACTTTAGTATTTTTTTTTTTTTCTTTTTTGTTATATGTTAAAGAAAACTTTGTTTTTCTTCATTATTTTTGATTTTCTCGATTTTGATTAGTCGTTAATATTTCTAGCTCTTGCTTCGTTAAATCTCTCATGGCATTGAAACATTGTTGGGTATCTTGAATGTTTTCTAGATATTTCTCATGTACAACCCCATTTTTAACCATTCGTTCTTGAAGTTCATAAACTGTTTTTTCCACGTTTGAAGGCTTAGTTTTAAGAAATTCACTTGATTCTTCAAGAGCTCTAATTTCTATTTCACAACTGTATCTAGTTCTATATTGGCTAATTCTGATTTTTCGTTAACCCTCTTTTTCCTTTTTAATTCTCCTTTTTGTTTTACTTTGTGTTTTTGATTTGATTTTCTTTTTAACTTTGTTTTTTTTCTTTTTTCTTTTTTGTTATATGTTAAAGAAAACTTTTTTTTTCTTCATTATCTTGATTTTGATTAGTCGTTAACATTTCTAGCTCTTGCTTCGATAAATCTCTCATGACATTGAAAGATTGTTGAGTAACTTGAATGTTTTCTGGATATTTCTCATGTACAACCTCATTTATAATCATTCGTTCTTGAAGTCCATAAACTGCTTTTTCCACGTTTGAGAGCATAGTTTTAAGAAATTCACTTGATTCTTTAAGAGCTGTAATTTCTATTTCACACCTGTATCTAGTTCTATATTGGCTAATTCTGATTTTTCGTTAACCCTCTTTTTCCTTTTTAATTCTCCTTTTAGTTTTACTTTGTCCTTTTGATTTGATTTCCTTTTTAACTTTGGTATTTTTTTTTTGTTCTTTTTTGTTATATGTTAAAGAAAACTTTGTTTTTCTTCATTATTTTTGATTTTCTCGATTTTGATTAGTCGTTAATATTTCTAGCTCTTGCTTCGTTAAATCTCTCATGGCATTGAAAGATTGTTGGGTAACTTGAATGTTTTCTAGATATTTCTCATGTACAACCCCATTTTTAACCATTCGTTCTTGAAGTTCATAAACTGCTTTTTCCACGTTTGAAGGCTTAGTTTTAAGAAATTCACTTGATTCTTCAAGAGCTCTAATTTCTATTTCACAACTGTATCTAGTTCTATATTGGCTAATTCTGAGTTTTCGTTAACCCTCTTTTTCTTTTTAATTCTCCTTTTTGGTTTACTTTGTCCTTTTGATTTGATTTTCTTTTTAACTTTAGTATTTTTTTTTTTTCTTTTTTGTTATATGTTAAAGAAAACTTTGTTTTTCTTCATTATTTTTGATTTTCTCGATTTTGATTAGTCGTTAATATTTCTAGCTGTTGCTTCGTTAAATCTCTCATGGCATTGAAAGATTGTTGGGTAACTTGAATGTTTTCTAGATATTTCTCATGTACAACCCCATTTTTAACCATTCGTTCTTTAAGTTCATAAACTGCTTTTTCCACGTTTGAGAGCATAGTTTTAAGAAATTCACTTGATTCTTTAAGAGCTGTAATTTCTATTTCACACCTGTATCTAGTTCTATATTGGCTAATTCTGATTTTTCGTTAACCCTCTTTTTCCTTTTTAATTCTCCTTTTAGTTTTACTTTGTCCTTTTGATTTGATTTTCTTTTTAACTTTGTTTTTTTTCTTTTTTCTTTTTTGTTATATGTTAAAGAAAACTTTGTTTTTCTTCATTATTTTTGATTTTCTCGATTTTGATTAGTCGTTAACATTTCTAGCTCTTGCTTCGATAAATCTCTCATGACATTGAAAGCTTGTTGAGTAACTTGAATGTTTTCTGTATAGTTCTCATGTACATCCTCTTTTGTAATCATTTGTTCTTGAAGTTCATAAACTGCTTTTTCCACGTTTGAAGGCTTAGTTTTAAGAAATTCACTTGATTCTTCAAGAGCTCTAATTTCTATTTCACAACTGTATCTAGTTCTATATTGGCTAATTCTGATTTGTCGTTAACCCTCTTTTTCCTTTTTAATTCTCCTTTTAGTTTTACTTTGTCCTTTTGATTTGATTTCCTTTTTAACTTTGTTTTTTTTCTTTTTTCTTTTTTGTTATATGTTAAAGAAAACTTTGTTTTTCTTCATTATTTTTGATTTTCTCGATTTTGATTAGTCGTTAACATTTCTAGCTCTTGCTTCGATAAATCTCTCATGACATTGAAAGATTGTTGAGTACCTTGAATGTTTTCTGGATATTTCTCATGTACAACCCCATTTTTAACCATTCGTTCTTGAAGTTCATAAACTGCTTTTTCCACGTTTGAAGGCTTAGTTTTAAGAAATTCACTTGATTCTTCAAGAGCTCTAATTTCTATTTCACAACTGTATCTAGTTCTATATTGGCTAATTCTGATTTTTCGTTAACCCTCTTTTTCCTTTTTAATTCTCCTTTTTGTTTTACTTTGTGTTTTTGATTTGAATTTCTTTTTAACTTTGTTTTTTTTCTTTTTTCTTTTTTGTTATATGTTAAAGAAAACTTTGTTTTTCTTCATTATTTTTGATTTTCTCGATTTTGATTAGTCGTTAACATTTCTAGCTCTTGCTTCGATAAATCTCTCATGACATTGAAAGATTGTTGAGTAACTTGAATGTTTTCTGGATATTTCTCATGTACAACCTCATTTATAATCATTCGTTCTTGAAGTCCATAAACTGCTTTTTCCACGTTTGAGAGCATAGTTTTAAGAAATTCACTTGATTCTTTAAGAGCTGTAATTTCTATTTCACACCTGTATCTAGTTCTATATTGGCTAATTCTGATTTTTCGTTAACCCTCTTTTTCCTTTTTAATTCTCCTTTTAGTTTTACTTTGTCCTTTTGATTTGATTTCCTTTTTAACTTTGGTATTTTTTTTTTGTTCTTTTTTGTTATATGTTAAAGAAAACTTTGTTTTTCTTCATTATTTTTGATTTTCTCGATTTTGATTAGTCGTTAATATTTCTAGCTCTTGCTTCGTTAAATCTCTCATGGCATTGAAAGATTGTTGGGTAACTTGAATGTTTTCTAGATATTTCTCATGTACAACCCCATTTTTAACCATTCGTTCTTGAAGTTCATAAACTGCTTTTTCCACGTTTGAAGGCTTAGTTTTAAGAAATTCACTTGATTCTTCAAGAGCTCTAATTTCTATTTCACAACTGTATCTAGTTCCATATTGGCTAATTCTGATTTTTCGTTAACCCTCTTTTTCCTTTTTAATTCTCCTTTTTGTTTTACTTTGTGTTTTTGATTTGATTTTCTTTTTAACTTTGTTTTTTTTCTTTTTTCTTTTTTGTTATATGTTAAAGAAAACTTTTTTTTTCTTCATTATCTTGAATTTCTTGATTTTGATTAGTCGTTAACATTTCTAGCTCTTGCTTCGATAAATCTCTCATGACGTTGAAAGATTGTTGAGTAACTTGAATGTTTTCTGTATAGTTCTCATGTACATCCTCTTTTGTAATCATTTGTTCTTGAAGTTCATAAACTGCTTTTTCCACGTTTGAAGGCTTAGTTTTAAGAAATTCACTTGATTCTTCAAGAGCTCTAATTTCTATTTCACAACTGTATCTAGTTCTATATTGGCTAATTCTGAGTTTTCGTTAACCCTCTTTTTCTTTTTAATTCTCCTTTTTGGTTTACTTTGTCCTTTTGATTTGATTTTCTTTTTAACTTTAGTATTTTTTTTTTTCTTTTTTGTTATATGTTAAAGAAAACTTTGTTTTTCTTCATTATTTTTGATTTTCTCGATTTTGATTAGTCGTTAATATTTCTAGCTGTTGCTTCGTTAAATCTCTCATGGCATTGAAAGATTGTTGGGTAACTTGAATGTTTTCTAGATATTTCTCATGTACAACCCCATTTTTAACCATTCGTTCTTTAAGTTCATAAACTGCTTTTTCCACGTTTGAGAGCATAGTTTTAAGAAATTCACTTGATTCTTTAAGAGCTGTAATTTCTATTTCACACCTGTATCTAGTTCTATATTGGCTAATTCTGATTTTTCGTTAACCCTCTTTTTCCTTTTTAATTCTCCTTTTAGTTTTACTTTGTCCTTTTGATTTGATTTTCTTTTTAACTTTGTTTTTTTTCTTTTTTCTTTTTTGTTATATGTTAAAGAAAACTTTGTTTTTCTTCATTATTTTTGATTTTCTCGATTTTGATTAGTCGTTAACATTTCTAGCTCTTGCTTCGATAAATCTCTCATGACATTGAAAGCTTGTTGAGTAACTTGAATGTTTTCTGTATAGTTCTCATGTACATCCTCTTTTGTAATCATTTGTTCTTGAAGTTCATAAACTGCTTTTTCCACGTTTGAAGGCTTAGTTTTAAGAAATTCACTTGATTCTTCAAGAGCTCTAATTTCTATTTCACAACTGTATCTAGTTCTATATTGGCTAATTCTGATTTGTCGTTAACCCTCTTTTTCCTTTTTAATTCTCCTTTTTGTTTTACTTTGTGTTTTTGATTTGATTTTCTTTTTAACATTGTTTTTTTTCTTTTTTCTTTTTTGTTATATGTTAAAGAAAACTTTGTTTTTCTTCATTATTTTTGATTTTCTCGATTTTGATTAGTCGTTAATATTTCTAGCTCTTGCTTCGTTAAATCTCTCATGGCATTGAAAGATTGTTGGGTATCTTGAATGTTTTCTAGATATTTCTCATGTACAACCCCATTTTTAACCATTCGTTCTTGAAGTTCATAAACTGTTTTTTCCACGTTTGAAGGCTTAGTTTTAAGAAATTCACTTGATTCTTCAAGAGCTCTAATTTCTATTTCACAACTGTATCTAGTTCTATATTGGCTAATTCTGATTTTTCGTTAACCCTCTTTTTCCTTTTTAATTCTCCTTTTTGTTTTACTTTGTGTTTTTGATTTGATTTTCTTTTTAACTTTGTTTTTTTTCTTTTTTCTTTTTTGTTATATGTTAAAGAAAACTTTTTTTTTCTTCATTATCTTGATTTTCTTGATTTTGATTAGTCGTTAACATTTCTAGCTCTTGCTTCGATAAATCTCTCATGACATTGAAAGATTGTTGAGTAACTTGAATGTTTTCTGGATATTTCTCATGTACAACCTCATTTATAATCATTCGTTCTTGAAGTCCATAAACTGCTTTTTCCACGTTTGAGAGCATAGTTTTAAGAAATTCACTTGATTCTTTAAGAGCTGTAATTTCTATTTCACACCTGTATCTAGTTCTATATTGGCTAATTCTGATTTTTCGTTAACCCTCTTTTTCCTTTTTAATTCTCCTTTTAGTTTTACTTTGTCCTTTTGATTTGATTTCCTTTTTAACTTTGGTATTTTTTTTTTGTTCTTTTTTGTTATATGTTAAAGAAAACTTTGTTTTTCTTCATTATTTTTGATTTTCTCGATTTTGATTAGTCGTTAATATTTCTAGCTCTTGCTTCGTTAAATCTCTCATGGCATTGAAAGATTGTTGGGTAACTTGAATGTTTTCTAGATATTTCTCATGTACAACCCCATTTTTAACCATTCGTTCTTGAAGTTCATAAACTGCTTTTTCCACGTTTGAAGGCTTAGTTTTAAGAAATTCACTTGATTCTTCAAGAGCTCTAATTTCTATTTCACAACTGTATCTAGTTCTATATTGGCTAATTCTGATTTTTCGTTAACCCTCTTTTTCCTTTTTAATTCTCTTTTTGTTTTACTTTGTGTTTTTGATTTGATTTTCTTTTTAACTTTGTTTTTTTTCTTTTTTCTTTTTTGTTATATGTTAAAGAAAACTTTTTTTTTCTTCATTATCTTGAATTTCTTGATTTTGATTAGTCGTTAACATTTCTAGCTCTTGCTTCGATAAATCTCTCATGACGTTGAAAGATTGTTGAGTAACTTGAATGTTTTCTGTATAGTTCTCATGTACATCCTCTTTTGTAATTATTTGTTCTTGAAGTTCATAAACTGCTTTTTCCACGTTTGAAGGCTTAGTTTTAAGAAATTCACTTGATTCTTCAAGAGCTCTAATTTCTATTTCACAACTGTATCTAGTTCTATATTGGCTAATTCTGAGTTTTCGTTAACCCTCTTTTTCTTTTTAATTCTCCTTTTTGGTTTACTTTGTCCTTTTGATTTGATTTTCTTTTTAACTTTAGTATTTTTTTTTTCTTTTTTGTTATATGTTAAAGAAAACTTTGTTTTTCTTCATTATTTTTGATTTTCTCGATTTTGATTAGTCGTTAATATTTCTAGCTGTTGCTTCGTTAAATCTCTCATGGCATTGAAAGATTGTTGGGTAACTTGAATGTTTTCTAGATATTTCTCATGTACAACCCCATTTTTAACCATTCGTTCTTTAAGTTCATAAACTGCTTTTTCCACGTTTGAGAGCATAGTTTTAAGAAATTCACTTGATTCTTTAAGAGCTTTAATTTCTATTTCACACCTGTATCTAGTTCTATATTGGCTAATTCTGATTTTTCGTTAACCCTCTTTTTCCTTTTTAATTCTCCTTTTAGTTTTACTTTGTCCTTTTGATTTGATTTTCTTTTTAGCTTTGTTTTTTTTCTTTTTTCTTTTTTGTTATATGTTAAAGAAAACTTTGTTTTTCTTCATTATTTTTGATTTTCTCGATTTTGATTAGTCGTTAACATTTCTAGCTCTTGCTTCGATAAATCTCTCATGACATTGAAAGCTTGTTGAGTAACTTGAATGTTTTCTGTATAGTTCTCATGTACATCCTCTTTTGTAATCATTTGTTCTTGAAGTTCATAAACTGCTTTTTCCACGTTTGAAGGCTTAGTTTTAAGAAATTCACTTGATTCTTCAAGAGCTCTAATTTCTATTTCACAACTGTATCTAGTTCTATATTGGCTAATTCTGATTTGTCGTTAACCCTCTTTTTCCTTTTTAATTCTCCTTTTAGTTTTACTTTGTCCTTTTGATTTGATTTCCTTTTTAACTTTGTTTTTTTTCTTTTTTCTTTTTTGTTATATGTTAAAGAAAACTTTGTTTTTCTTCATTATTTTTGATTTTCTCGATTTTGATTAGTCGTTAACATTTCTAGCTCTTGCTTCGATAAATCTCTCATGACATTGAAAGATTGTTGAGTACCTTGAATGTTTTCTGGATATTTCTCATGTACAACCCCATTTTTAACCATTCGTTCTTGAAGTTCATAAACTGCTTTTTCCACGTTTGAAGGCTTAGTTTTAAGAAATTCACTTGATTCTTCAAGAGCTCTAATTTCTATTTCACAACTGTATCTAGTTCTATATTGGCTAATTCTGATTTGTCGTTAACCCTCTTTTTCCTTTTTAATTCTCCTTTTAGTTTTACTTTGTCCTTTTGATTTGATTTCCTTTTTAACTTTGTTTTTTTTCTTTTTTCTTTTTTGTTATATGTTAAAGAAAACTTTGTTTTTCTTCATTATTTTTGATTTTCTCGATTTTGATTAGTCGTTAACATTTCTAGCTCTTGCTTCGATAAATCTCTCATGACATTGAAAGCTTGTTGAGTAACTTGAATGTTTTCTGTATAGTTCTCATGTACATCCTCTTGTGTAATCATTTGTTCTTGAAGTTCATAAACTGCTTTTTCCACGTTTGAAGGCTTAGTTTTAAGAAATTCACTTGATTCTTCAAGAGCTCTAATTTCTATTTCACAACTGTATCTAGTTCTATATTGGCTAATTCTGATTTGTCGTTAACCCTCTTTTTCCTTTTTAATTCTCCTTTTAGTTTTACTTTGTCCTTTTGATTTGATTTCCTTTTTAACTTTGTTTTTTTTCTTTTTTCTTTTTTGTTATATGTTAAAGAAAACTTTGTTTTTCTTCATTATTTTTGATTTTCTCGATTTTGATTAGTCGTTAAAATTTCTAGCTCTTGCTTCGATAAATCTCTCATGACATTGAAAGCTTGTTGAGTAACTTGAATGTTTTCTGTATAGTTCTCATGTACATCCTCTTTTGTAATCATTTGTTCTTGAAGTTCATAAACTGCTTTTTCCACGTTTGAAGGCTTAGTTTTAAGAAATTCACTTGATTCTTCAAGAGCTCTAATTTCTATTTCACAACTGTATCTAGTTCTATATTGGCTAATTCTGATTTTTCGTTAACCCTCTTTTTCCTTTTTAATTCTCCTTTTAGTTTTACTTTGTCCTTTTGATTTGATTTTCTTTTTAACTTTGTTTTTTTTCTTTTTTCTTTTTTGTTATATGTTAAAGAAAACTTTGTTTTTCTTCATTATTTTTGATTTTCTTGATTTTGATTAGTCGTTAACATTTCTAGCTCTTGCTTCGATAAATCTCTCATGACGTTGAAAGATTGTTGAGTAACTTGAATGTTTTCTGTATAGTTCTCATGTACATCCTCTTTTGTAATCATTTGTTCTTGAAGTTCATAAACTGCTTTTTCCACGTTTGAAGGCTTAGTTTTAAGAAATTCACTTGATTCTTCAAGAGCTCTAATTTCTATTTCACAACTGTATCTAGTTCTATATTGGCTAATTCTGAGTTTTCGTTAACCCTCTTTTTCTTTTTAATTCTCCTTTTTGGTTTACTTTGTCCTTTTGATTTGATTTTCTTTTTAACTTTAGTATTTTTTTTTTCTTTTTTGTTATATGTTAAAGAAAACTTTGTTTTTCTTCATTATTTTTGATTTTCTCGATTTTGATTAGTCGTTAATATTTCTAGCTGTTGCTTCGTTAAATCTCTCATGGCATTGAAAGATTGTTGGGTAACTTGAATGTTTTCTAGATATTTCTCATGTACAACCCCATTTTTAACCATTCGTTCTTTAAGTTCATAAACTGCTTTTTCCACGTTTGAGAGCATAGTTTTAAGAAATTCACTTGATTCTTTAAGAGCTGTAATTTCTATTTCACACCTGTATCTAGTTCTATATTGGCTAATTCTGATTTTTCGTTAACCCTCTTTTTCCTTTTTAATTCTCCTTTTAGTTTTACTTTGTCCTTTTGATTTGATTTTCTTTTTAACTTTGTTTTTTTTCTTTTTTCTTTTTTGTTATATGTTAAAGAAAACTTTGTTTTTCTTCATTATTTTTGATTTTCTCGATTTTGATTAGTCGTTAACATTTCTAGCTCTTGCTTCGATAAATCTCTCATGACATTGAAAGCTTGTTGAGTAACTTGAATGTTTTCTGTATAGTTCTCATGTACATCCTCTTTTGTAATCATTTGTTCTTGAAGTTCATAAACTGCTTTTTCCACGTTTGAAGGCTTAGTTTTAAGAAATTCACTTGATTCTTCAAGAGCTCTAATTTCTATTTCACACCTGTATCTAGTTCTATATTGGCTAATTCTGATTTTTCGTTAACCCTCTTTTTCCTTTTTAATTCTCCTTTTAGTTTAACTTTGTCCTTTTGATTTGATTTTCTTTTTAACTTTGTTTTTTTTCTTTTTTCTTTTTTGTTATATGTTAAAGAAAACTTTGTTTTTCTTCATTATTTTTGATTTTCTCGATTTTGATTAGTCGTTAACATTTCTAGCTCTTGCTTCGATAAATCTCTCATGACATTGAAAGCTTGTTGAGTAACTTGAATGTTTTCTGTATAGTTCTCATGTACATCCTCTTTTGTAATCATTTGTTCTTGAAGTTCATAAACTGCTTTTTCCACGTTTGAAGGCTTAGTTTTAAGAAATTCACTTGATTCTTCAAGAGCTCTAATTTCTATTTCACAACTGTATCTAGTTCTATATTGGCTAATTCTGATTTTTCGTTAACCCTCTTTTTCCTTTTTAATTCTCCTTTTTGTTTTACTTTGTGTTTTTGATTTGATTTTCTTTTTAACTTTGTTTTTTTTCTTTTTTCTTTTTTGTTATATGTTAAAGAAAACTTTGTTTTTCTTCATTATTTTTGATTTTCTCGATTTTGATTAGTCGTTAACATTTCTAGCTCTTGCTTCGATAAATCTCTCATGACATTGAAAGATTGTTGAGTAACTTGAATGTTTTCTGGATATTTCTCATGTACAACCTCATTTATAATCATTCGTTCTTGAAGTCCATAAACTGCTTTTTCCACGTTTGAGAGCATAGTTTTAAGAAATTCACTTGATTCTTTAAGAGCTGTAATTTCTATTTCACACCTGTACCTAGTTCTATATTGGCTAATTCTGATTTTTCGCTAACCCTCTTTTTCCTTTTTAATTCTCCTTTTAGTTTTACTTTGTCCTTTTGATTTGATTTCCTTTTTAACTTTGGTATTTTTTTTTTTTTCTTTTTTGTTATATGTTAAAGAAAACTTTGTTTTTCTTCATTATTTTTGATTTTCTCGATTTTGATTAGTCGTTAATATTTCTAGCTCTTGCTTCGTTAAATCTCTCATGGCATTGAAAGATTGTTGGGTAACTTGAATGTTTTCTAGATATTTCTCATGTACAACCCCATTTTTAACCATTCGTTCTTGAAGTTCATAAACTGCTTTTTCCACGTTTGAAGGCTTAGTTTTAAGAAATTCACTTGATTCTTCAAGAGCTCTAATTTCTATTTCACAACTGTATCTAGTTCTATATTGGCTAATTCTGATTTTTCGTTAACCCTCTTTTTCCTTTTTAATTCTACCTTTTGTTTTACTTTGTGTTTTTGATTTGATTTTCTTTTTAACTTTGTTTTTTTTCTTTTTTGTTATATGTTAAAGAAAACTTTTTTTTTCTTCATTATCTTGAATTTCTTGATTTTGATTAGTCGTTAACATTTCTAGCTCTTGCTTCGATAAATCTCTCATGACGTTGAAAGATTGTTGAGTAACTTGAATGTTTTCTGTATAGTTCTCATGTACATCCTCTTTTGTAATCATTTGTTCTTGAAGTTCATAAACTGCTTTTTCCACGTTTGAAGGCTTAGTTTTAAGAAATTCACTTGATTCTTCAAGAGCTCTAATTTCTATTTCACAACTGTATCTAGTTCTATATTGGCTAATTCTGATTTTTCGTTAACCCTCTTTTTCTTTTTAATTCTCCTTTTTGGTTTACTTTGTCCTTTTGATTTGATTTTCTTTTTAACTTTAGTATTTTTTTTTTTTCTTTTTTGTTATATGTTAAAGAAAACTTTGTTTCTCTTCATTATTTTTGATTTTCTCGATTTTGATTAGTCGTTAATATTTCTAGCTGTTGCTTCGTTAAATCTCTCATGGCATTGAAAGATTGTTGGGTAACTTGAATGTTTTCTAGATATTTCTCATGTACAACCCCATTTTTAACCATTCGTTCTTTAAGTTCATAAACTGCTTTTTCCACGTTTGAGAGCATAGTTTTAAGAAATTCACTTGATTCTTTAAGAGCTGTAATTTCTATTTCACACCTGTATCTAGTTCTATATTGGCTAATTCTGATTTTTCGTTAACCCTCTTTTTCCTTTTTAATTCTCCTTTTAGTTTTACTTTGTCCTTTTGATTTGATTTTCTTTTTAACTTTGTTTTTTTTCTTTTTTCTTTTTTGTTATATGTTAAAGAAAACTTTGTTTTTCTTCATTATTTTTGATTTTCTCGATTTTGATTAGTCGTTAACATTTCTAGCACTTGCTTCGATAAATCTCTCATGACATTGAAAGCTTGTTGAGTAACTTGAATGTTTTCTGTATAGTTCTCATGTACATCCTCTTTTGTAATCATTTGTTCTTGAAGTTCATAAACTGCTTTTTCCACGTTTGAAGGCTTAGTTTTAAGAAATTCACTTGATTCTTCAAGAGCTCTAATTTCTATTTCACAACTGTATCTAGTTCTATATTGGCTAATTCTGATTTGTCGTTAACCCTCTTTTTCCTTTTTAATTCTCCTTTTTGTTTTACTTTGTGTTTTTGATTTGATTTTCTTTTTAACATTGTTTTTTTTCTTTTTTCTTTTTTGTTATATGTTAAAGAAAACTTTGTTTTTCTTCATTATTTTTGATTTTCTCGATTTTGATTAGTCCTTAATATTTCTAGCTCTTGCTTCGTTAAATCTCTCATGGCATTGAAAGATTGTTGGGTATCTTGAATGTTTTCTGGATATTTCTCATGTACAACCTCATTTATAATCATTCGTTCTTGAAGTCCATAAACTGCTTTTTCCACGTTTGAGAGCATAGTTTTAAGAAATTCACTTGATTCTTTAAGAGCTGTAATTTCTATTTCACACCTGTATCTAGTTCTATATTGGCTAATTCTGATTTTTCGTTAACCCTCTTTTTCCTTTTTAATTCTCCTTTTTGTTTTACTTTGTGTTTTTGATTTGATTTTCTTTTTAACTTTGTTTTTTTTATTTTGTCTTTTTTGTTATATGTTAAAGAAAACTTTTTTTTTCTTCATTATCTTGATTTTCTTGATTTTGATTAGTCGTTAACATTTCTAGCTCTTGCTTCGATAAATCTCTCATGACATTGAAAGATTGTTGAGTAACTTGAATGTTTTCTGGATATTTCTCATGTACAACCTCATTTATAATCATTCGTTCTTGAAGTCCATAAACTGCTTTTTCCACGTTTGAGAGCATAGTTTTAAGAAATTCACTTGATTCTTTAAGAGCTCTAATTTCTATTTCACAACTGTATCTAGTTCTATATTGGCTAATTCTGATTTTTCGTTAACCCTCTTTTTCTTTTTAATTCTCCTTTTTGTTTTACTTTGTCCTTTTGATTTGATTTTCTTTTTAACTTTGGTATTTTTTTTTTTCTTTTTTGTTATATGTTAAAGAAAACTTTTTTTTTCTTCATGATCTTGATTTTCTTGATTTTGATTAGTCGTTAACATTTGTAGCTCTTGCTTCGATAAATCTCTCATGACGTTGAAAGATTGTTGAGTAACTTGAATGTTTTCTGGATATTTCTCATGTACATCCTCTTTTGTAATCATTCGTTCTTGAAGTTCATAAACTGCTTTTTCCACGTTTGAAGGCTTAGTTTTAAGAAATTCACTTGATTCTTTAAGAGCTCTAATTTCTATTTCACAACTGTATCTAGTTCTATATTGGCTAATTCTGATTTTTCGTTAACCCTCTTTTTCCTATTTAATTCTCGTTTTTGTTTTACTTTGTCCTTTTGATTTGATTTTCTTTTTAACTTTGGTATTTTTTTTTTCTTTTTTGTTATATGTTAAAGAAAACTTTTTTTTTCTTCATGATCTTGATTTTCTTGATTTTGATTAGTCGTTAACATTTGTAGCTCTTGCTTCGATAAATCTCTCATGACGTTGAAAGATTGTTGAGTAACTTGAATGTTTTCTGGATATTTCTCATGTACATCCTCTTTTGTAATCATTCGTTCTTGAAGTTCATAAACTGCTTTTTCCACGTTTGAAGGCTTAGTTTTAAGAAATTCACTTGATTCTTTAAGAGCTGTAATTTCTATTTCACACCTGTATCTAGTTCTATATTGGCTAATTCTGATTTTTCGTTAACCCTCTTTTTTATTTTTAATTCTCCTTTTTGTTTTACTTTGTGTTTTTGATTTGATTTTCTTTTTAACTTTGTTTTTTTTCTTTTTTCTTTTTTGTTATATGTTAAAGAAAACTTTGTTTTTCTTCATTATTTTTGATTTTCTCGATTTTGATTAGTCGTTAAAATTTCTAGCTCTTGCTTCGATAAATCTCTCATGACGTTGAAAAATTGTTGAGTAACTTGAATGTTTTCTGTATAGTTCTCATGTACATCCTCTTTTGTAATCATTTGTTCTTGAAGTTCATAACCTGCTTTTTCCACGTTTGAAGGCTTAGTTTTAAGAAATTCACTTGATTCTTCAAGAGCTCTAATTTCTATTTCACAACTGTATCTAGTTCTATATTGGCTATATCTGATTTTTCGTTAACCCTCTTTTTCTTTTTAATTCTCCTTTTTGGTTTACTTTGTCCTTTTGATTTGATTTTCTTTTTATCTTTGGTATTTTTTTTTTTCTTTTTTGTTATATGTTAAATAAAACTTTGTTTTTCTTCATTATTTTTGATTTTCTCGATTTTGATTAGTCGTTAATATTTCTAGCTCTTGCTTCGTTAAATCTCTCATGGCATTGAAAGATGGTTGGGTAACTTGAATGTTTTCTAGATATTTCTCATGTACAACCCCATTTTTAACCATTCGTTCTTGAAGTTCATAAACTGCTTTTTCCACGTTTGAAGGCTTAGTTTTAAGAAATTCACTTGATTCTTCAAGAGCTCTAATTTCTATTTCACAACTGTATCTAGTTCTATATTGGCTAATTCTGATTTGTCGTTAACCCTCTTTTTCCTTTTTAATTCTCCTTTTTGTTTTACTTTGTGTTTTTGATTTGATTTTCTTTTTAACATTGTTTTTTTTCTGTTTTCTTTTTTGTTATATGTTAAAGAAAACTTTGTTTTTCTTCATTATTTTTGATTTTCTCGATTTTGATTAGTCGTTAAAATTTCTAGCTCTTGCTTCGATAAATCTCTCATGACGTTGAAAAATTGTTGAGTAACTTGAATGTTTTCTGTATAGTTCTCATGTACATCCTCTTTTGTAATCATTTGTTCTTGAAGTTCATAAACTGCTTTTTCCACGTTTAAAGGCTTAGTTTTAAGAAATTCACTTGATTCTTCAAGAGCTCTAATTTCTATTTCACAACTGTATCTAGTTCTATATTGGCTAATTCTGATTTGTCGTTAACCCTCTTTTTCCTTTTTAATTCTCCTTTTTGTTTTACTTTGTGTTTTTGATTTGATTTTCTTTTTAACATTGTTTTTTTTCTTTTTTCTTTTTTGTTATATGTTAAAGAAAACTTTGTTTTTCTTCATTATTTTTGATTTTCTCGATTTTGATTAGTCGTTAAAATTTCTAGCTCTTGCTTCGATAAATCTCTCATGACGTTGAAAAATTGTTGAGTAACTTGAATGTTTTCTGTATAGTTCTCATGTACATCCTCTTTTGTAATCATTTGTTCTTGAAGTTCATAAACTGCTTTTTCCACGTTTAAAGGCTTAGTTTTAAGAAATTCACTTGATTCTTCAAGAGCTCTAATTTCTATTTCACAACTGTATCTAGTTCTATATTGGCTAATTCTGATTTTTCGTTAACCCTCTTTTTCTTTTTAATTCTCCTTTTTGGTTTACTTTGTCCTTTTGATTTGATTTTCTTTTTAACTTTGGTATTTTTTTTTTTTCTTTTTAGTTATATGTTAAAGAAAACTTTGTTTTTCTTCATTATTTTTGATTTTCTCGATTTTGATTAGTCGTTAAAATTTCTAGCTCTTGCTTCGATAAATCTCTCATGACGTTGAAAAATTGTTGAGTAACTTGAATGTTTTCTGTATAGTTCTCATGTACATCCTCTTTTGTAATCATTTGTTCTTGAAGTTCATAAACTGCTTTTTCCACGTTTAAAGGCTTAGTTTTAAGAAATTCACTTGATTCTTCAAGAGCTCTAATTTCTATTTCAAACTGTATCTAGTTCTATATTGGCTAATTCTGATTTGTCGTTAACCCTCTTTTTCCTTTTTAATTCTCCTTTTTGTTTTACTTTGTGTTTTTGATTTGATTTTCTTTTTAACATTGTTTTTTTTCTTTTTTCTTTTTTGTTATATGTTAAAGAAAACTTTGTTTTTCTTCATTATTTTTGATTTTCTCGATTTTGATTAGTCGTTAACATTTCTAGCTCTTGCTTCGATAAATCTCTCATGACGTTGAAAAATTGTTGAGTAACTTGAATGTTTTCTGTATAGTTCTCATGTACATCCTCTTTTGTAATCATTTGTTCTTGAAGTTCATAAACTGCTTTTTCCACGTTTAAAGGCTTAGTTTTAAGAAATTCACTTGATTCTTCAAGAGCTCTAATTTCTATTTCACAACTGTATCTAGTTCTATATTGGCTAATTCTGATTTGTCGTTAACCCTCTTTTTCCTTTTTAATTCTCCTTTTTGTTTTACTTTGTGTTTTTGATTTGATTTTCTTTTTAACATTGTTTTTTTTCTTTTTTCTTTTTTGTTATATGTTAAAGAAAACTTTGTTTTTCTTCATTATTTTTGATTTTCTCGATTTTGATTAGTCGTTAAAATTTCTAGCTCTTGCTTCGATAAATCTCTCATGACGTTGAAAAATTGTTGAGTAACTTGAATGTTTTCTGTATAGTTCTCATGTACATCCTCTTTTGTAATCATTTGTTCTTGAAGTTCATAAACTGCTTTTTCCACGTTTAAAGGCTTAGTTTTAAGAAATTCACTTGATTCTTCAAGAGCTCTAATTTCTATTTCACAACTGTATCTAGTTCTATATTGGCTAATTCTGATTTGTCGTTAACCCTCTTTTTCCTTTTTAATTCTCCTTTTTGTTTTACTTTGTGTTTTTGATTTGATTTTCTTTTTAACATTGTTTTTTTTCTTTTTTCTTTTTTGTTATATGTTAAAGAAAACTTTGTTTTTCTTCATTATTTTTGATTTTCTCGATTTTGATTAGTCGTTTAAATTTCTAGCTCTTGCTTCGATAAATCTCTCATGACGTTGAAAAATTGTTGAGTAACTTGAATGTTTTCTGTATAGTTCTCATGTACATCCTCTTTTGTAATCATTTGTTCTTGAAGTTCATAACCTGCTTTTTCCACGTTTGAAGGCTTAGTTTTAAGAAATTCACTTGATTCTTCAAGAGCTCTAATTTCTATTTCACAACTGTATCTAGTTCTATATTGGCTATATCTGATTTTTCGTTAACCCTCTTTTTCTTTTTAATTCTCCTTTTTGGTTTACTTTGTCCTTTTGATTTGATTTTCTTTTTATCTTTGGTATTTTTTTTTTTTCTTTTTTGTTATATGTTAAATAAAACTTTGTTTTTCTTCATTATTTTTGATTTTCTCGATTTTGATTAGTCGTTAATATTTCTAGCTCTTGCTTCGTTAAATCTCTCATGGCATTGAAAGATGGTTGGGTAACTTGAATGTTTTCTAGATATTTCTCATGTACAACCCCATTTTTAACCATTCGTTCTTGAAGTTCATAAACTGCTTTTTCCACGTTTGAAGGCTTAGTTTTAAGAAATTCACTTGATTCTTCAAGAGCTCTAATTTCTATTTCACAACTGTATCTAGTTCTATATTGGCTAATTCTGATTTGTCGTTAACCCTCTTTTTCCTTTTTAATTCTCCTTTTAGTTTTACTTTGTGTTTTTGATTTGATTTTCTTTTTAACTTTGTTTTTTTTCTTTTTTCTTTTTTGTTATATGTTAAAGAAAACTTTGTTTTTCTTCATTATTTTTGATTTTCTCGATTTTGATTAGTCGTTAACATTTCTAGCTCTTGCTTCGATAAATCTCTCATGACATTGAAAGCTTGTTGAGTAACTTGAATGTTTTCTGTATAGTTCTCATGTACATCCTCTTTTGTAATAATTTGTTCTTGAAGTTCATAAACTGCTTTTTCCACCTTTGAAGGCTTAGTTTTAACAAATTCACTTGATTCTTCAAGAGCTCTAATTTCTATTTCACAACTGTATCTAGTTCTATATTGGCTAATTCTGATTTGTCGTTAACCCTCTTTTTCCTTTTTAATTCTCCTTTTTGTTTTACTTTGTGTTTTTGATTTGATTTTCTTTTTAACATTGTTTTTTTTCTTTTTTCTTTTTTGTTATATGTTAAAGAAAACTTTGTTTTTCTTCATTATTTTTGATTTTCTCGATTTTGATTAGTCGTTAAAATTTCTAGCTCTTGCTTCGATAAATCTCTCATGACGTTGAAAAATTGTTGAGTAACTTGAATGTTTTCTGTATAGTTCTCATGTACATCCTCTTTTGTAATCATTTGTTCTTGAAGTTCATAAACTGCTTTTTCCACGTTTAAAGGCTTAGTTTTAAGAAATTCACTTGATTCTTCAAGAGCTCTAATTTCTATTTCACAACTGTATCTAGTTCTATATTGGCTAATTCTGATTTTTCGTTAACCCTCTTTTTCTTTTTAATTCTCCTTTTTGGTTTACTTTGTCCTTTTGATTTGATTTTCTTTTTATCTTTGGTATTTTTTTTTTTTCTTTTTTGTTATATGTTAAAGGAAACTTTGTTTTTCTTCATTATTTTTGATTTTCTCGATTTTGATTAGTCGTTAATATTTCTAGCTCTTGCTTCGTTAAATCTCTCATGGCATTGAAAGATTGTTGGGTAACTTGAATGTTTTCTGGATATTTCTCATGTACAACCTCATTAATAATCATTCGTTCTTGAAGTCCATAAACTGCTTTTTCCACGTTTGGGAGCATAGTTTTAAGAAATTCACTTGATTCTTTAAGAGCTGTAATTTCTATTTCACACCTGTATCTAGTTCTATATTGGCTAATTCTGATTTTTCGTTAACCCTCTTTTTCCTTTTTAATTCTCCTTTTAGTTTTACTTTGTCCTTTTGATTTGATTTCCTTTTTAACTTTGTTTTTTTTCTTTTTTCTTTTTTGTTATATGTTAAAGAAAACTTTGTTTTTCTTCATTATTTTTGATTTTCTCGATTTTGATTAGTCGTTAACATTTCTAGCTCTTGCTTCGATAAATCTCTCATGACATTGAAAGATTGTTGAGTACCTTGAATGTTTTCTGGATATTTCTCATGTACAACCCCATTTTTAACCATTCGTTCTTGAAGTTCATAAACTGCTTTTTCCACGTTTGAAGGCTTAGTTTTAAGAAATTCACTTGATTCTTTAAGAGCTCTAATTTCTATTTCACAACTGTATCTAGTTCTATATTGGCTAATTCTGATTTTTCGTTAACCCTCTTTTTCCTTTTTAATTCTCCTTTTTGTTTTACTTTGTGTTTTTGATTTGATTTTCTTTTTAACTTTGTTTTTTTTCTTTTTTCTTTTTTGTTATATGTTAAAGAAAACTTTGTTTTTCTTCATTATTTTTGATTTTCTCGATTTTGATTAGTCGTTAACATTTCTAGCTCTTGCTTCGATAAATCTCTCATGACATTGAAAGATTGTTGAGTAACTTGAATGTTTTCTGGATATTTCTCATGTACAACCTCATTTATAATCATTCGTTCTTGAAGTCCATAAACTGCTTTTTCCAAGTTTGATTCTTCAAGAGCTCTAATTTCTATTTCACAACTGTATCTAGTTCTATATTGGCTAATTCTGATTTTTCGTTAACCCTCTTTTTCTTTTTAATTCTTGTTTTTGGTTTACTTTGTCCTTTTGATTTGATTTTCTTTTTATCTTTGGTATTTTTTTTTTTTTTTTTTTTGTTATATGTTAAAGGAAACTTTGTTTTTCTTCATTATTTTTGATTTTCTCGATTTTGATTAGTCGTTAATATTTCTAGCTCTTGCTTCGTTAAATCTCTCATGGCATTGAAAGATTGTTGGGTAACTTGAATGTTTTCTGGATATTTCTCATGTACAACCTCATTTATAATCATTCGTTCTTGAAGTCCATAAACTGCTTTTTCCACGTTTGAGAGCATAGTTTTAAGAAATTCACTTGATTCTTTAAGAGCTGTAATTTCTATTTCACACCTGTATCTAGTTCTATATTGGCTAATTCTGATTTTTCGTTAACCCTCTTTTTCCTTTTTAATTCTCCTTTTTGTTTTACTTTGTGTTTTTGATTTGATTTTCTTTTTAACTTTGTTTTTTTTCTTTTTTCTTTTTTGTTATATGTTAAAGAAAACTTTTTTTTTCTTCATTATTTTTGATTTTCTCGATTTTGATTAGTCGTTAATATTTCTAGCTCTTGCTTCGTTAAATCTCTCATGGCATTGAAAGATTGTTGGGTAACTTGAATGTTTTCTGGATATTTCTCATGTACAACCTCATTTTTAACCATTCGTTCTTGAAGTTCATAAACTGCTTTTTCCACGTTTGAAGGCTTAGTTTTAAGAAATTCACTTGATTCTTTAAGAGCTCTAATTTCTATTTCACAACTGTATCTAGTTCTATATTGGCTAATTCTGATTTGTCGTTAACCCTCTTTTTCCTTTTTAATTCTCCTTTTTGTTTTACTTTGTGTTTTTGATTTGATTTTCTTTTTAACATTGTTTTTTTTCTTTTTTCTTTTTTGTTATATGTTAAAGAAAACTTTGTTTTTCTTCATTATTTTTGATTTTCTCGATTTTGATTAGTCGTTAAAATTTCTAGCTCTTGCTTCGATAAATCTCTCATGACGTTGAAAAATTGTTGAGTAACTTGAATGTTTTCTGTATAGTTCTCATGTACATCCTCTTTTGTAATCATTTGTTCTTGAAGTTCATAAACTGCTTTTTCCACGTTTAAAGGCTTAGTTTTAAGAAATTCACTTGATTCTTCAAGAGCTCTAATTTCTATTTCACAACTGTATCTAGTTCTATATTGGCTAATTCTGATTTGTCGTTAACCCTCTTTTTCCTTTTTAATTCTCCTTTTTGTTTTACTTTGTGTTTTTGATTTGATTTTCTTTTTAACATTGTTTTTTTTCTTTTTTCTTTTTTGTTATATGTTAAAGAAAACTTTGTTTTTCTTCATTATTTTTGATTTTCTCGATTTTGATTAGTCGTTTAAATTTCTAGCTCTTGCTTCGATAAATCTCTCATGACGTTGAAAAATTGTTGAGTAACATGAATGTTTTCTGTATAGTTCTCATGTACATCCTCTTTTGTAATCATTTGTTCTTGAAGTTCATAACCTGCTTTTTCCACGTTTGAAGGCTTAGTTTTAAGAAATTCACTTGATTCTTCAAGAGCTCTAATTTCTATTTCACAACTGTATCTAGTTCTATATTGGCTATATCTGATTTTTCGTTAACCCTCTTTTTCTTTTTAATTCTCCTTTTTGGTTTACTTTGTCCTTTTGATTTGATTTTCTTTTTATCTTTGGTATTTTTTTTTTTTCTTTTTTGTTATATGTTAAATAAAACTTTGTTTTTCTTCATTATTTTTGATTTTTTCGATTTTGATTAGTCGTTAATATTTCTAGCTCTTGCTTCGTTAAATCTCTCATGGCATTGAAAGATGGTTGGGTAACTTGAATGTTTTCTAGATATTTCTCATGTACAACCCCATTTTTAACCATTCGTTCTTGAAGTTCATAAACTGCTTTTTCCACGTTTGAAGGCTTAGTTTTAAGAAATTCACTTGATTCTTCAAGAGCTCTAATTTCTATTTCACAACTGTATCTAGTTCTATATTGGCTAATTCTGATTTGTCGTTAACCCTCTTTTTCCTTTTTAATTCTCCTTTTAGTTTTACTTTGTGTTTTTGATTTGATTTTCTTTTTAACTTTGTTTTTTTTCTTTTTTCTTTTTTGTTATATGTTAAAGAAAACTTTGTTTTTCTTCATTATTTTTGATTTTCTCGATTTTGATTAGTCGTTAATATTTCTAGCTCTTGCTTCGTTAAATCTCTCATGACGTTGAAAAATTGTTGAGTAACTTGAATGTTTTCTGTATAGTTCTCATGTACATCCTCTTTTGTAATCATTTGTTCTTGAAGTTCATAAACTGCTTTTTCCACGTTTAAAGGCTTAGTTTTAAGAAATTCACTTGATTCTTCAAGAGCTCTAATTTCTATTTCACAACTGTATCTAGTTCTATATTGGCTAATTCTGATTTGTCGTTAACCCTCTTTTTCCTTTTTAATTCTCCTTTTTGTTTTACTTTGTGTTTTTGATTTGATTTTCTTTTTAACATTGTTTTTTTTCTTTTTTCTTTTTTGTTATATGTTAAAGAAAACTTTGTTTTTCTTCATTATTTTTGATTTTCTCGATTTTGATTAGTCGTTAAAATTTCTAGCTCTTGCTTCGATAAATCTCTCATGACGTTGAAAAATTGTTGAGTAACTTGAATGTTTTCTGTATAGTTCTCATGTACATCCTCTTTTGTAATCATTTGTTCTTGAAGTTCATAAACTGCTTTTTCCACGTTTAAAGGCTTAGTTTTAAGAAATTCACTTGATTCTTCAAGAGCTCTAATTTCTATTTCACAACTGTATCTAGTTCTATATTGGCTAATTCTGATTTTTCGTTAACCCTCTTTTTCTTTTTAATTCTCCTTTTTGGTTTACTTTGTCCTTTTGATTTGATTTTCTTTTTATCTTTGGTATTTTTTTTTTTTTTCTTTTTTGTTATATGTTAAAGGAAACTTTGTTTTTCTTCATTATTTTTGATTTTCTCGATTTTGATTAGTCGTTAATATTTCTAGCTCTTGCTTCGTTAAATCTCTCATGGCATTGAAAGATTGTTGGGTAACTTGAATGTTTTCTGGATATTTCTCATGTACAACCTCATTTATAATTATTCGTTCTTGAAGTCCATAAACTGCTTTTTCCACGTTTGAGAGCATAGTTTTAAGAAATTCACTTGATTCTTTAAGAGCTGTAATTTCTATTTCACACCTGTATCTAGTTCTATATTGGCTAATTCTGATTTTTCGTTAACCCTCTTTTTCCTTTTTAATTCTCCTTTTAGTTTTACTTTGTCCTTTTGATTTGATTTCCTTTTTAACTTTGTTTTTTTTCTTTTTTCTTTTTTGTTATAT
The DNA here is from genome assembly GCA_963971155.1 of Anthrax anthrax. Classification (NCBI taxonomy): domain Eukaryota; kingdom Metazoa; phylum Arthropoda; class Insecta; order Diptera; family Bombyliidae; genus Anthrax; species Anthrax anthrax. Next base: position 107,285 of record OZ020125.1, on the reverse strand, counting down.
GTTAAAGAAAACTTTGTTTTTCTTCATTATTTTTGATTTTCTCGATTTTGATTAGTCGTTAACATTTCTAGCTCTTGCTTCGATAAATCTCTCATGACATTGAAAGATTGTTGAGTACCTTGAATGTTTTCTGGATATTTCTCATGTACAACCCCATTTTTAACCATTCGTTCTTGAAGTTCATAAACTGCTTTTTCCACGTTTGAAGGCTTAGTTTTAAGAAATTCACTTGATTCTTCAAGAGCTCTAATTTCTATTTCACAACTGTATCTAGTTCTATATTGGCTAATTCTGATTTTTCGTTAACCCTCTTTTTCCTTTTTAATTCTCCTTTTTGTTTTACTTTGTGTTTTTGATTTGATTTTCTTTTTAACTTTGTTTTTTTTCTTTTTTCTTTTTTGTTATATGTTAAAGAAAACTTTGTTTTTCTTCATTATTTTTGATTTTCTCGATTTTGATTAGTCGTTAACATTTCTAGCTCTTGCTTCGATAAATCTCTCATGATATTGAAAGATTGTTGAGTAACTTGAATGTTTTCTGGATATTTCTCATGTACAACCTCATTTATAATCATTCGTTCTTGAAGTCCATAAACTGCTTTTTCCAAGTTTGATTCTTCAAGAGCTCTAATTTCTATTTCACAACTGTATCTAGTTCTATATTGGCTAATTCTGATTTTTCGTTAACCCTCTTTTTCCTTTTTAATTCTCCTTTTAGTTTTACTTTCTCCTTTTGATTTGATTTCCTCTTTAACTTTGTTTTTTTTCTTTTTTCTTTTTTGTTATATGTTAAAGAAAACTTTGTTTTTCTTCATTATTTTTGATTTTCTCGATTTTGATTAGTCGTTAACATTTCTAGCTCTTGCTTCGATAAATCTCTCATGACATTGAAAGATTGTTGAGTAACTTGAATGTTTTCTGAATATTTCTCATGTACATCCTCTTTTGTAATCATTTGTTCTTGAAGTTCATAAACTGCTTTTTCCACGTTTAAAGGCTTAGTTTTAAGAAATTCACTTGATTCTTCAAGAGCTCTAATTTCTATTTCACAACTGTATCTAGTTCTATATTGGCTAATTCTAATTTTTCGTTAACCCTCTTTTTCTTTTTAATTCTCCTTTTTGGTTTACTTTGTCCTTTTGATTTGATTTTCTTTTTATCTTTGGTATTTTTTTTTTTTTTTTTTTTTGTTATATGTTAAAGGAAACTTTGTTTTTCTTCATTATTTTTGATTTTCTCGATTTTGATTAGTCGTTAATATTTCTAGCTCTTGCTTCGTTAAATCTCTCATGGCATTGAAAGATTGTTGGGTAACTTGAATGTTTTCTGGATATGTCTCATGTACAACCTCATTTATAATCATTCGTTCTTGAAGTCCATAAACTGCTTTTTCCACGTTTGAGAGCATAGTTTTAAGAAATTCACTTGATTCTTTAAGAGCTGTAATTTCTATTTCACACCTGTATCTAGTTCTATATTGGCTAATTCTGATTTTTCGTTAACCCTCTTTTTCCTTTTTAATTCTCCTTTTAGTTTTACTTTGTCCTTTTGATTTGATTTCCTTTTTAACTTTGTTTTTTTTCTTTTTTCTTTTTTGTTATATGTTAAAGAAAACTTTGTTTTTCTTCATTATTTTTGATTTTCTCGATTTTGATTAGTCGTTAACATTTCTAGCTCTTGCTTCGATAAATCTCTCATGACATTGAAAGATTGTTGAGTACCTTGAATGTTTTCTGGATATTTCTCATGTACAACCCCATTTTTAACCATTCGTTCTTGAAGTTCATAAACTGCTTTTTCCACGTTTGAAGGCTTAGTTTTAAGAAATTCACTTGATTCTTCAAGAGCTCTAATTTCTATTTCACAACTGTATCTAGTTCTATATTGGCTAATTCTGATTTTTCGTTAACCCTCTTTTTCCTTTTTAATTCTCCTTTTTGTTTTACTTTGTGTTTTTGATTTGAATTTCTTTTTAACTTTGTTTTTTTTCTTTTTTCTTTTTTGTTATATGTTAAAGAAAACTTTGTTTTTCTTCATTATTTTTGATTTTCTCGATTTTGATTAGTCGTTAACATTTCTAGCTCTTGCTTCGATAAATCTCTCATGACATTGAAAGATTGTTGAGTAACTTGAATGTTTTCTGGATATTTCTCATGTACAACCTCA
>OZ020125.1:0-104920 GCA_963971155.1 Anthrax anthrax | reverse complement strand
TTTTTTTTTTCTTTTTCTATAATTAAATTTTGATTTATAAAATTTAATTATATACGTTATATCTATGTTTTACACATTTGTATGTTTATATAGTCTATTTGTTTTAACGCAAACAGACTTGTAAAATTAGATTCCAAAATCTACTGCGATTTTACAAGACGTTTACTGCACTTTTTATTTACTGGGATCTGAACACTGATGCTGTCAACTCAAGTGTGAAGTGTCAGTTTCAGTTTGGTTTTGTTTTGTGTAGTTTTAGATTTTAATTCCTTTAAATTATATGAATGAAAAATTTATGAGGCATGTTATTTTGAAAATATTGATTTTAAATATTTAAAACCATGATTTAAATTCGAAAGTAAATGATGATGTAGTGTACTTGTGATTTTAAACACATTTGTTTTGTTAATATTTTATTTTGATTAATGCGTGGTCAATAATAATAAAATTATAAAATAAGAATCAGCGGAAACTTCTGGCAGAAAATCGGAACAGATGAAAATACCATTAAAATGCCCGTTTTGTAAAGCATTTCAAGCTGAATTAAATACGTTAACATACTTATGTTGAATCACATTAAAATTACAAAATGTAAAAAAAGTGTAATCTGGTTATAAAAAATATCCATTGTCATAGTGTATTTTATTTTCTCTAATTTTCAGATGCCAGATGAATTTTGTAAAAAGTGTCGTGATAAAATCAAATCACATTTACACTAAACATCTGATAAGTGCACAACAAGAAGTCAAGTCAGTTCGGCAAATCGTTCTTTATTAATAATAATACATGTACAAGATAGTACATCAATGTCAGTTCAAATCAATGAAAGTCAAAGTGCAGTTAGTTCCCAAACAGAACCATTAAAGACAATATTAATATAAAATTCAGAACTAATTTTACGTCAACATCTTGACATTAAGGGTACGAACAGCATTGAATATTGAGATTCTATTCTCTCAAGTAAATACAAATTCATTTTTTCAGAGTTTACCACAAGCATAAATGATTGCACTGCATTCACCTAGACTGGCTAGAGTGAATCCAGGTTCATTGTTGAAATTCCGTTGATTCTCTTCATGAGATAAAATCTGTAAATAACGAAATAGTTCAAAGTTGACGGAACAGAAAGTGCATTATTACATTATTTTTACAATATCTTCGTTTCAAGTGCCTGGATCTGATGAGATTAAAAAAGTTCAACGTTCAATTAACGGTACGAATATTCAGTATGTTTAACAATATGATTGTAAGGACAATAAAAGTTAAATTTCCAAAATACATAATCATAACAATTTTGGAAGATAGAATTTATTTATATAAATTTTTGAAAAGTGAAAAGTGAGAAAATAAAATGTATTAAAATACAGAACATTTGAATACTGTATTAAAATACAGTATGGAATGAAAACGGAAGCTCCGTATGGATTTGAACTTATAAACCATTATTTGTTACAAACATACAAGGTGAGTCGATAACATAATAATGTCAGATTAATACTAAGATTAATGTGTGGGTATGCCCACAATTATCAGTAAATGAAATTTATCTCAGTATTTCCTAAAAAAATTATACAAACATAAACTTTCCTTTAAGAAAAATCTCAATATTAAAGTCTGGTTTTATACATACATTTATATTACAAGTCAACATAGGTATATCGTAACGCAATGAATTTATGAGATGAGTCACTAGCAACGTGCCATTACAGCTAAACGGTAAAAAGATTTTGAGAGGTGAACTCTTTAGTGATATAATAAGTGCTTAAACATTATTCTAGGGCTGATAGATGTGTGGATATAACAATTTCTAGACAGGAAAACATGGTGAAAATAAAAAAACACAAAACATTCAATATCTCATAAACAAAACCGAAACGGGAAAAATGTAATATGGCATTTTCGACTGGAAATTATCTCTACTTTTACTCCTTGAAATATACTTTAGGCTTTTCAGAACACCCTGTACACATTTGTATGTTTATATAGTCTATTTGTTTTAACGCAAACAGACTTGTAAAATTAGATTCCAAAATCTACTGCGATTTTACAAGACGTTTACTGCACTTTTTATTTACTGGGATCTGAACACTGATGCTGTCAACTCAAGTGTGAAGTGTCAGTTTCAGTTTGGTTTTGTTTTGTGTAGTTTTAGATTTTAATTCCTTTAAATTATTTGAATGAAAAATTTATGAGGCATGTTATTTTGAAAATATTGATTTTAAATATTTAAAACCATGATACAAATTCGAAACTAAATGATGATGTAGTGTACTTGTGATTTTAAACACATTTGTTTTGTTAATATTTTATTTTGATTAATGCGTGGTCAATAACAATAAAATTATAAAATAAGAATCAGCGGAAACTTCTGGCAGAAAATCGGAACAGATGAAAATACCATTAAAATGCCCGTTTTGTAAAGCATTTCAAGCTGAATTAAATACGTTAACATACTTATGTTGAATCACATTAAAATTACAAAATGTAAAAAAAGTGTAATCTGGTTATAAAAAAAATCCATTGTCATAGTGTATTTTATTTTCTCTAATTTTCAGATGCCAGATGAATTTTGTAAAAAGTGTCGTGATAAAATCAAATCACATTTACACTAAACATCTGATAAGTGCACAACAAGAAGTCAAGTCAGTTCTGCAAATCGTTCTTTATTAATAATAATACATGTACAAGATAGTACATCAATGTCAGTTCAAATCAATGAAAGTCAAAGTGCAGTTAGTTCCCAAACAGAACCATTAAAGACAATATTAATATAAAATTCAGAACTAATTTTACGTCAACATCTTGACATTAAGGGTACGAACAGCATTGAATATTGAGATTCTATTCTCTCAAGTAAATACAAATTCATTTTTTCAGAGTTTACCACAAGCATAAATGATTGCACTGCATTCACCTAGACTGGCTAGAGTGAATCCAGGTTCATTGTTGAAATTCCGTTGATTCTCTTCATGAGATAAAATCTGTAAATAACGAAATAGTTCAAAGTTGACGGAACTGAAAGTGCCATTATTACATTATTTTTACAATATCTTCGTTTCAAGTGCCTGGATCTGATGAGATTAAAAAAGTTCAACGTTCAATTAACGGTACGAATATTCAGTATGTTTAACAATATGATTGTAAGGACAATAAAAGTTAAATTTCCAAAATACATAATCATAACAATTTTGGAAGATAAAATTTATTTATATAAATTTTTGAAAAGTGAAAAGTGAGAAAATAAAATGTATTAAAATACAGAACATTTGAATACTGTATTAAAATACAGTATGGAATGAAAACGGAAGCTCCGTATGGATTTGAACTTATAAACCATTATTTGTTACAAACATACAAGGTGAGTCGATAACATAATAATGTCAGATTAATACTAAGATTAATGTGTGGGTATGCCCACAATTATCAGTAAATGAAATTTATCTCAGTATTTCCTAAAAAAATTATACAAACATAAACTTTCCTTTAAGAAAAATCTCAATATTAAAGTCTGGTTTTATACATACATTTATATTACAAGTCAACATAGGTATATCGTAACGCAATGAATTTATGAGATGAGTCACTAGCAACGTGCCGTTACAGCTAAACGGTAAAAAGATTTTGAGAGGTGAACTCTTTAGTGATATAATAAGTGCTTAAACATTATTCTAGGGCTGATAGATGTGTGGATATAACAATTTCTAGACAGGAAAACATGGTGAAAATAAAAAAACACAAAACATTCAATATCTCATAAACAAAACCGAAACGGGAAAAATGTAATATGGCATTTTCGACTGGAAATTATCTCTACTTTTACTCCTTGAAATATACTTTAGGCTTTTCAGAACACCCTGTACACATTTGTATGTTTATATAGTCTATTTGTTTTAACGCAAACAGACTTGTAAAATTAGATTCCAAAATCTACTGCGATTTTACAAGACGTTTACTGCACTTTTTATTTACTGGGATCTGAACACTGATGCTGTCAACTCAAGTGTGAAGTGTCAGTTTCAGTTTGGTTTTGTTTTGTGTAGTTTTAGATTTTAATTCCTTTAAATTATTTGAATGAAAAATTTATGAGGCATGTTATTTTGAAAATATTGATTTTAAATATTTAAAACCATGATACAAATTCGAAACTAAATGATGATGTAGTGTACTTGTGATTTTAAACACATTTGTTTTGTTAATATTTTATTTTGATTAATGCGTGGTCAATAACAATAAAATTATAAAATAAGAATCAGCGGAAACTTCTGGCAGAAAATCGGAACAGATGAAAATACCATTAAAATGCCCGTTTTGTAAAGCATTTCAAGCTGAATTAAATACGTTAACATACTTATGTTGAATCACATTAAAATTACAAAATGTAAAAAAAGTGTAATCTGGTTATAAAAAAAATCCATTGTCATAGTGTATTTTATTTTCTCTAATTTTCAGATGCCAGATGAATTTTGTAAAAAGTGTCGTGATAAAATCAAATCACATTTACACTAAACATCTGATAAGTGCACAACAAGAAGTCAAGTCAGTTCTGCAAATCGTTCTTTATTAATAATAATACATGTACAAGATAGTACATCAATGTCAGTTCAAATCAATGAAAGTCAAAGTGCAGTTAGTTCCCAAACAAAACCATTAAAGACAATATTAATATAAAATTCAGAACTAATTTTACGTCAACATCTTGACATTAAGGGTACGAACAGCATTGAATATTGAGATTCTATTCTCTCAAGTAAATACAAATTCATTTTTTCAGAGTTTACCACAAGCATAAATGATTGCACTGCATTCACCTAGACTGGCTAGAGTGAATCCAGGTTCATTGTTGAAATTCCGTTGATTCTCTTCATGAGATAAAATCTGTAAATAACGAAATAGTTCAAAGTTGACGGAACAGAAAGTGCATTATTACATTATTTTTACAATATCTTCGTTTCAAGTGCCTGGATCTGATGAGATTAAAAAAGTTCAACGTTCAATTAACGGTACGAATATTCAGTATGTTTAACAATATAATTGTAAGGACAATAAAAGTTAAATTTCCAAAATACATAATCATAACAATTTTGGAAGATAAAATTTATTTATATAAATTTTTGAAAAGTGAAAAGTGAGAAAATAAAATGTATTAAAATACAGAACATTTGAATACTGTATTAAAATACAGTATGGAATGAAAACGGAAGCTCCGTATGGATTTGAACTTATAAACCATTATTTGTTACAAACATACAAGGTGAGTCGATAACATAATAATGTCAGATTAATACTAAGATTAATGTGTGGGTATGCCCACAATTATCAGTAAATGAAATTTATCTCAGTATTTCCTAAAAAAATTATACAAACATAAACTTTCCTTTAAGAAAAATCTCAATATTAAAGTCTGGTTTTATACATACATTTATATTACAAGTCAACATAGGTATATCGTAACGCAATGAATTTATGAGATGAGTCACTAGCAACGTGCCATTACAGCTAAACGGTAAAAAGATTTTGAGAGGTGAACTCTTTAGTGATATAATAAGTGCTTAAACATTATTCTAGGGCTGATAGATGTGTGGATATAACAATTTCTAGACAGGAAAACATGGTGAAAATAAAAAAACACAAAACATTCAATATCTCATAAACAAAACCGAAACGGGAAAAATGTAATATGGCATTTTCGACTGGAAATTATCTCTACTTTTACTCCTTGAAATATACTTTAGGCTTTTCAGAACACCCTGTACACATTTGTATGTTTATATAGTCTATTTGTTTTAACGCAAACAGACTTGTAAAATTAGATTCCAAAATCTACTGCGATTTTACAAGACGTTTACTGCACTTTTTATTTACTGGGATCTGAACACTGATGCTGTCAACTCAAGTGTGAAGTGTCAGTTTCAGTTTGGTTTTGTTTTGTGTAGTTTTAGATTTTAATTCCTTTAAATTATTTGAATGAAAAATTTATGAGGCATGTTATTTTGAAAATATTGATTTTAAATATTTAAAACCATGATACAAATTCGAAACTAAATGATGATGTAGTGTACTTGTGATTTTAAACACATTTGTTTTGTTAATATTTTATTTTGATTAATGCGTGGTCAATAACAATAAAATTATAAAATAAGAATCAGCGGAAACTTCTGGCAGAAAATCGGAACAGATGAAAATACCATTAAAATGCCCGTTTTGTAAAGCATTTCAAGCTGAATTAAATACGTTAACATACTTATGTTGAATCACATTAAAATTACAAAATGTAAAAAAAGTGTAATCTGGTTATAAAAAAAATCCATTGTCATAGTGTATTTTATTTTCTCTAATTTTCAGATGCCAGATGAATTTTGTAAAAAGTGTCGTGATAAAATCAAATCACATTTACACTAAACATCTGATAAGTGCACAACAAGAAGTCAAGTCAGTTCTGCAAATCGTTCTTTATTAATAATAATACATGTACAAGATAGTACATCAATGTCAGTTCAAATCAATGAAAGTCAAAGTGCAGTTAGTTCCCAAAAAGAACCATTAAAGACAATATTAATATAAAATTCAGAACTAATTTTACGTCAACATCTTGACATTAAGGGTACGAACAGCATTGAATATTGAGATTCTATTCTCTCAAGTAAATACAAATTCATTTTTTCAGAGTTTACCACAAGCATAAATGATTGCACTGCATTCACCTAGACTGGCTAGAGTGAATCCAGGTTCATTGTTGAAATTCCGTTGATTCTCTTCATGAGATAAAATCTGTAAATAACGAAATAGTTCAAAGTTGACGGAACTGAAAGTGCCATTATTACATTATTTTTACAATATCTTCGTTTCAAGTGCCTGGATCTGATGAGATTAAAAAAGTTCAACGTTCAATTAACGGTACGAATATTCAGTATGTTTAACAATATGATTGTAAGGACAATAAAAGTTAAATTTCCAAAATACATAATCATAACAATTTTGGAAGATAAAATTTATTTATATAAATTTTTGAAAAGTGAAAAGTGAGAAAATAAAATGTATTAAAATACAGAACATTTGAATACTGTATTAAAATACAGTATGGAATGAAAACGGAAGCTCCGTATGGATTTGAACTTATAAACCATTATTTGTTACAAACATACAAGGTGAGTCGATAACATAATAATGTCAGATTAATACTAAGATTAATGTGTGGGTATGCCCACAATTATCAGTAAATGAAATTTATCTCAGTATTTCCTAAAAAAATTATACAAACATAAACTTTCCTTTAAGAAAAATCTCAATATTAAAGTCTGGTTTTATACATACATTTATATTACAAGTCAACATAGGTATATCGTAACGCAATGAATTTATGAGATGAGTCACTAGCAACGTGCCGTTACAGCTAAACGGTAAAAAGATTTTGAGAGGTGAACTCTTTAGTGATATAATAAGTGCTTAAACATTATTCTAGGGCTGATAGATGTGTGGATATAACAATTTCTAGACAGGAAAACATGGTGAAAATAAAAAAACACAAAACATTCAATATCTCATAAACAAAACCGAAACGGGAAAAATGTAATATGGCATTTTCGACTGGAAATTATCTCTACTTTTACTCCTTGAAATATACTTTAGGCTTTTCAGAACACCCTGTACACATTTGTATGTTTATATAGTCTATTTGTTTTAACGCAAACAGACTTGTAAAATTAGATTCCAAAATCTACTGCGATTTTACAAGACGTTTACTGCACTTTTTATTTACTGGGATCTGAACACTGATGCTGTCAACTCAAGTGTGAAGTGTCAGTTTCAGTTTGGTTTTGTTTTGTGTAGTTTTAGATTTTAATTCCTTTAAATTATTTGAATGAAAAATTTATGAGGCATGTTATTTTGAAAATATTGATTTTAAATATTTAAAACCATGATACAAATTCGAAACTAAATGATGATGTAGTGTACTTGTGATTTTAAACACATTTGTTTTGTTAATATTTTATTTTGATTAATGCGTGGTCAATAACAATAAAATTATAAAATAAGAATCAGCGGAAACTTCTGGCAGAAAATCGGAACAGATGAAAATACCATTAAAATGCCCGTTTTGTAAAGCATTTCAAGCTGAATTAAATACGTTAACATACTTATGTTGAATCACATTAAAATTACAAAATGTAAAAAAAGTGTAATCTGGTTATAAAAAAAATCCATTGTCATAGTGTATTTTATTTTCTCTAATTTTCAGATGCCAGATGAATTTTGTAAAAAGTGTCGTGATAAAATCAAATCACATTTACACTAAACATCTGATAAGTGCACAACAAGAAGTCAAGTCAGTTCTGCAAATCGTTCTTTATTAATAATAATACATGTACAAGATAGTACATCAATGTCAGTTCAAATCAATGAAAGTCAAAGTGCAGTTAGTTCCCAAACAAAACCATTAAAGACAATATTAATATAAAATTCAGAACTAATTTTACGTCAACATCTTGACATTAAGGGTACGAACAGCATTGAATATTGAGATTCTATTCTCTCAAGTAAATACAAATTCATTTTTTCAGAGTTTACCACAAGCATAAATGATTGCACTGCATTCACCTAGACTGGCTAGAGTGAATCCAGGTTCATTGTTGAAATTCCGTTGATTCTCTTCATGAGATAAAATCTGTAAATAACGAAATAGTTCAAAGTTGACGGAACAGAAAGTGCATTATTACATTATTTTTACAATATCTTCGTTTCAAGTGCCTGGATCTGATGAGATTAAAAAAGTTCAACGTTCAATTAACGGTACGAATATTCAGTATGTTTAACAATATAATTGTAAGGACAATAAAAGTTAAATTTCCAAAATACATAATCATAACAATTTTGGAAGATAAAATTTATTTATATAAATTTTTGAAAAGTGAAAAGTGAGAAAATAAAATGTATTAAAATACAGAACATTTGAATACTGTATTAAAATACAGTATGGAATGAAAACGGAAGCTCCGTATGGATTTGAACTTATAAACCATTATTTGTTACAAACATACAAGGTGAGTCGATAACATAATAATGTCAGATTAATACTAAGATTAATGTGTGGGTATGCCCACAATTATCAGTAAATGAAATTTATCTCAGTATTTCCTAAAAGAATTATACAAACATAAACTTTCCTTTAAGAAAAATCTCAATATTAAAGTCTGGTTTTATACATACATTTATATTACAAGTCAACATAGGTATATCGTAACGCAATGAATTTATGAGATGAGAGTAGTTAGAATAGGAGAGTTCTGGCACCACCACAAAGCTCTCGAATAAGAAAGCTTTTGGTAGAAGATTTGAACTTAGATGGGAGCTTTGGTGTTTGAATTATTATGTGAATTTGAAAATTGGTGTGTGTGTGTGTGTGTGTGTGTGTGTGTGTGTGTGTTTATTAATAAATAAAAAAATATGATTACCTTTATACATTACAAATGCTTACATAGAAATAATGGTATATGTATAATACAAATGTATAAACATCTCTTGTTCTTCAAAAAGTAATAATAATGATAATAAAGACATTGTTCATTATTTATGGGCTATTCATATCAGTTTTAACAAAAAAACTAACATGTAGATTATATATTAGAAACAAATATAAAAAATACTTTTTTATGCAAAATTAAATGATGGGAAAAATTATTCAGAAAGATTTAGCACTTGTTGTATATGTTAATGGAATTTCTACTATCAAGGAAGTTTGCGGTTAATAAGAAATGTTTTTTTGAATAATTTATTAATGTTTAATGTTATGTATGTATGTTCTTTTTTGAAATTAATGAAATAAAAAAAAGTAGAAAACATTTGTTTTCTGTACATATATAACAAATAAAAAAATAATTTGTTATAAACTGATTTAATTGCTTTACAATTTTTGTTCGGTGTAAACGTATTATAAATATTTAAGCAGTCGTACTTTTTTTTTAAAAAATTAACATAAATTTTATTTACAAAAATAATGGAAACTAAACGCAAAGAAATAAAAAATAAAAAAAGTAAAAATTTTTTGAAATTATTGAATAGTAATATTTATAAACCGGCTACTTCTATATCGAAATTAAACGCTGTGGAAAAATATAAAATTTTAAAATGTGTTAAAATTAATACTCGTTTTGGTGAAAGGATATTGTTGGAGCTAGAGAATTTGAACCTCTTTCTACCACCACAATATATCAACATTTTTAAGGAAGCTGTTATGAATGATATCAATGAGAAGAAAAACTACTATGTTGTTCAGGAACCAGGAAATATTAGAAAAATTAAATTTTATCAAGACGAAGCAATTCAAAAAGATAAAAGTGATGAAATAATTGTCACTGAAGAAATTGATGACGATGAAGATGAAGTTGATACTTCATAAAATATTTTTATTCTATGATATTTTATATAACATAATATTGATTTTTTTTGTAATAAAATTATATAAAGTTGTAAATTCATAAAGTGCTACATTTATAATAAAGTGTTCTAAAAAAATAAATAAATAATTTTGTTTTATTGTTTTGTGCTTTATTTGTTTGTTTTTTTTTTCATTTTTAGCTAGCTAAAATTTGGATTTTTAAATTTTTGCTTTATATAGTATTTTAATACTTTTATTTTGTTGGATTTGGTTATTATTTTTTCTACTTTATTATTGTTAATTTGAAAAATTGCGATTTTTTTTTCTTTTTTCTCTTTTTGCAAAATACATACGTATACATATGTATGTACTGGAAAAATGTGGTTAATAACTTTGTTTTGTTGTTTTGAACTTTGACTCTCTGTATATGAAAAAATGGCTTTCATATATTTGATTTTTTTTTTGTTGGGTTTGATTATTATATTTTGTACTTAATTTTTTTAGTTTGAAAATTGTAGTTTCTCGTTTTTTTTTCTTTTTACCTCTTTTTGTAAAATACATACATGCATATACATATGTACAGGAAAAAATATGGTTAATAATTTTGTCTTTTTTTTGTTGTTTTGAACTCTGTATCCATGAATATGAAAAAATGGTTTTTCATAAATTTGATGTTTAACATTAAAGAAAAAAATTTTTCCAGTTTGATTTATTGTTTGAATTGAAACAGTTGAAAATACAGTTAAAATACTTTGCTTAAAAATTAATAAAAAGTGGAAATTAAATAAATTATTAACAAATTTTGAATCGTCGTGAAAATTGTTTAATACGATTTTTTAAAAAAAATTTTTCACTAAATAATTTTATACAGTATTATTATTTTATACACAATTAAAATGTTTAAGTGTGATTTGTGTGATAAAAGTTTTTCACGCAAAGACTCTAAATTAAGGCACATTAAAAGTTGTCATAAATTAAATCATGAATTAAATGAAAAATCAAATAACAATACGTTACCATCGACATCATCAAAAAAACAAAAACTAGATCATGCAATAACAGAAAAGAAGGAAATGGATGTACAAAATAATGAAAAAAAAGTTCATTGCGATATTTGCAACAAAAGTGTAGAATTAAGTAAATATTTTGGTCATTTAAAATCTATTGAACATAAAAATAAAAACTGTATTGATTTGGGGAATAGTATTGAAAAAATTGGTTCAGCTTTCAAATCAAGAATTGTTAGTTTTCGTGTTAGAGCTCTTAAAGATGAACCAAATATTGAAGGTTTCTTTATAGACAGAAAAAATGATATTATTAAATTGTTACAAGAACAGTTTGATATAATGTCATCATTTAAAGTTAATATTGAGTTGTTTGCGATATATGTAAAAAGAGTTCATGATAATGATGATGATGATGATGATGATGATAGTAATAACATTATATCGGAAATGAAATCATTTAATTCGAAAAATCAAATAATTGTAAAAGCTACTGATATAAATAATATTTATGAACAATTCAGTGATGAAATAATTAAAAAATCGGAAGAATTTCAAGAACGTGATTCTGGATGGGCTTTAGAGAAGCCATGTTTTTTGGAGATAAATATTAATAAATATAATCCTTTAAAAGCATCTTCATATATTGAACTACCAAAACAAATTAAACAGAAAAAATCTATAGTCAACATTCAAAATAATGATGACATGTGCTTCGTTTGGGCTGTGGTTGCATATTTATTTCCAACTACTATTAATCCACAAAGAACTAACTCATATCCACATTACTCGAATGTTTTGAATCTTGAAGGTATGAGTTTCCCAGTTAAGTTAAAAGATATAAAAATATTTGAAAAAAATAATAACATAAGCATAAATGTTTATAGTTTAGAAAATGAACACGAAATTGTAGGGCCATTATATTATACTATGAAAAAACAAGAAAAACATGTAAATTTACTATATTTACAAAATGACAAAAGTAGTCACTATTGTTTGATTAAAAATTTAAGTAGATTGTTAAGCACTCAATTAAGTAAGCATAATGGAGCAAAATGGTTTTGTGATGGATGCCTATTATATTTTAAAAGCGAAAATAAACTAAAAGAACATGGTCTAATTGATTGTAATAAAACACGTACTGTTCTTCCGGATGAAACGAACAATATTTTAAAATTTAGAAGCATAGAAAAACAATTAAAAGTTCCTTTTGTCATATACGCAGATCTTGAAAGCATATTAAAACCAATTAGAACATGTTCACCTAATGATGAAATTTCATACACACAGGAAATCCATATCCATGAACCATATAGTTTCGCTTATTTCATCGTTTGCAGTTTTGATAGTTCCTTAAATCACTTTGAATTATATAGAGGGAAAGATTGTATGAAAATATTCATGAATAGAATAAAATCCCATGCAAGAGAAATATTTAAAATTTTAAATAAATCAATTCCAATAGAAAACTTATCAGAATTACAAAGACAAAATTGTGAAAAAACTAAAATTTGTCATATTTGTAAAAAAGAGCTAGGTGAAGATAGGGTGTATGACCATGACCATTTCACAGGTGAATTCCGAGGTGTTGCTCATAATAACTGTAATTTACAATATCAAAGACCTGATTTCATTCCAATTGTTTTTCACAATCTGTCTGGTTATGATTCACATTTTATTATAAAAGAATTAGTAAATGAAAATGTTGATGTGTTAGCAAATAGCATGGAAAAATATATATCTTTTAATATATACATTGAAATTGATGATTTAAATATCATGAAGCTTAGATTTATTGATTCTTTAAGATTTTTGCCTTCAAGCCTTCATAATTTAGTTAACAATTTAGATGATTCACAGTTAAGATTTATAAGGAAATTTTTTCAAGATGAAAATAAGTTTCAACTTATGCGACAGAAAGGAATATTTCCTTATGAATATGTAACTGACTTTTCATGTTTTAATGATGAATGTTTACCACCAAAATCAAAATTTCATTCTTCACTTATTTCTGAGAATATTAGTGATATTGATTATGAGCGAGCACAAATCATTTGGAATGAATTTAACATAAAAAATTTAGGCGATTATAGTGATTTGTATTTAAAAACAGATGTACTTCTGTTGGCTGACGTCTTCGAAAATTTTCGAGATATGAGCATGCACACTTATAATCTTGATCCATGTCATTATTATACTTTACCTGGACTAAGTTGGGATGCGATGCTAAAAATTACTGGCGTAGAACTAGAGTTATTTACAGACATTGAAATGCTTCATTTTATAAGAAATTCTATAAGAGGTGGTATTTGTCAATGTATAAAAAAATATGCTGAAGCAAACAATAAATACATGTACAATTTCAATAGCTCTAAGTCGTCAAAATACATTGTCTACTTAGACGCTAATAACCTTTATGGGTGGGCAATGTCCCAAAGTTTACCTATAAGAAATTTTAGATGGTTAAATGAAAATGAAATAGCTAAATTTAACGTTCAAGATATACACGATTTTGATGAAAAAGGATACATACTGGAAGTAGATTTAGAGTATCCAAAACATTTACATAATTTGCATAATGAATTACCGTTTTGCGTTGAAAATGTTGTTCCTTCATGTGTAAGTTCAAAAAATAAAAAACTGATAGCTAGTCTAAATAGTAAAACGAAATACGTTATTCACTACAAAAATTTAAAACAATGTCTAGATTTTGGTTTGATAATAAAAAAAACTCATCGTGTTTTAGAATTTGAGCAAAAGGCTTGGTTAAAACCTTATATAGATCTAAATAATAACTTGAGAATGAAAGCAAAAAATAAATTCGAAAAAGATTATTACAAACTCAAAAACAATAGCGTTTTTGGAAAAGCCATGGAAAATATTGATAAACACATTGATGTAAAAATTATTACAAAATGGAATGAAAATAGTAAAAAATTGTCGGCAGAATCTTTAATAAAAATGCCTCACTTTAAAAGTAGAAAAATTGTAAATGAAAATTTAGTTATCATACAAATGAACAAGACTAAAATCTTCTATAATAAACCAATATTTATTGGCTTTAGTATATTGGAAATATCAAAACTGCTAATGTATGATTTTCATTATAATTATATTAAAAAAGATTATGGTGACAAATCTCATTTGTTATATATGGATACAGATTCTTTTATATATGAAATTAAAACAGATGATTTCTATGAAGACATGAAATTGAATTTAGAAAAATTTGATACGAGTGATTATAACACAAATAATATTTATAATATACCACAAGTAAATAAAAAAATTTTAGGAAAATTTAAAGACGAATGTGCTGGCGACTTAATTTTAAAATATTATGGTTTAAAATCTAAAACATATTGCTACATTACACAAAATGATATAAATAAAAAAATTAAGGGAATTAAGAAAAATGTAGTAAAAAATGAAATTACTGTTAATGATTTTGAAAAATGTCTACATGATAGTTCATTGCAAATAAAGAAAAAAATGTTTATAATAACAAGTAAAGATCATAATTTATATACAAAATTAGTGAATAAAATCGCATTAGAAAACAATGATGATAAAAGATTTATAATACCAAATAAAAATATTGAAACTTTAGCTTGGGGCCATAGGGATATTCAAAAATTTTATTTTGTATAAAAAGTAATATATTTTTTTTATTTTATGAATATTATACTGATTAGTACATAAATGTAATACAATAAGCAGTTTTAAAATATTTTTAATTTAATTTATAATATATAGTATATTGAATAAATCTGATTTAAAAAAAAAAAAACAAAACTTTGGTTTTTTTTTATTATTTTTCACACATAATTATGCATGCAATTTATAAAATATAATAATCTAATTGCTGATGACAATTACTACATTCTGGTATTATTTCGTTGATGCGAGTAATAAAGTCTTCATAGATTACTATCCTATTGACAATTGTATATCTTGCATTATTTTGATATTCATTATCCATCAAATTTATACAATCATTACAAAAATATAAATTATTTGAACTCCAGCATTCATATCCGATGCGCACTGTAAAGTATTCATCTTCAATATCACTTTCTCCTTCTGAAGAAGAACTACTAAACATTTCTTCATCAGAGTATAGGTTAATATGTTGAGAGAGCGCTAATAGTCTTCTTAATCTTTCAGATTCATGAATTACTGTAGTCCAATAATCATCAACACTTGTATCACTTGTATTTGAAACTTCACTATTAAACGGTATATAATTTTGATGTGGTGTCATTATATATTTTTAAAAAAATTATTATTTAATAATATTTCCCGAACAATTATTTCTAAACTACTTTTAGAACTAAATTTTGAATTTTAATAAATTTTTTTTGTTCAACATATTCATATTAAAAAACAATTTAAAAAAATAAAAAATAAGTATTTGTTTCTTATCAAATTGCGGTTTTGTAGTTCTGCATTTTTTCTAAAAAAATTTTTTAAGTAATTGTGTTATGAATAATATACATATTTTTACTGATATCTGTTATATGTGCAGTAACATATACTATATGTAGATAATAGAATGTATGTAATAAGAAATCATTATAAAACATAACAATCGTTTTTCATATCAAAATCTACAAAATTTCTTAAAAGAATAACATTTTGTAGAGCACAATATCCACTATGTGATGGACACCGTAAAGTTGAAGTGTACAAATTACGAAGAGATTGTAAAGATGGGCAATTTAAGTCATCTAAGTTATATATGTAGTCATCATTTTCAATTATTTTACTTATAAACTTTTTTTTTTCATATCCTTTAACATAAATATTTACATCTTGCAGATTTGACACTAAAAATTGTTTAACACTTTCAAAATTAATGCTACCTTCATCCCATGATAATCCATGATAATTATTATATAACCATTTCGCCTGATTTTGTAGTCTTTTAGACAAAATTTCAAAGTTAAAAGGCGGTTTAATTATAAAATTCTGGAATTCTTTATTATTATATGAAATAGCTAATTCTTTTACTATAAATCTGTTCTCAATTCCTCTAAATCCTTGTACATCTATTATTATAGACGGTTTCTCCATTTTTATAGAATTTCAAATTGGATGATGATGATGATGAAAGAACAGCAAACTCTAATGAAGTGAATAAATTTTAATCTGTGTTATATTTTTATACTAATTTTCGAACTTCATTTGTGAGTGGATTATATTGCACGATTCTGTCATGAAGTAATAAACAATAAGCTGTTGTTGAAGCAGGAAAATTACTTGATGCTTTAAATTCTACTTTAACATCAACTGGCCCTGTTTTAATAGCTTCGTTTTGATGTGAACAATCAATAATAAAGATTGGTGCTAAGTTTTTAAATTCATCCCATTTTAAAAGGGGTTTTGAATCTCGTCCATAATACGATTGTTGAAATCTTGTATACATATCATACAGTAAAGCATACCGTTCACGTTCGAATTTAACATTTAAATCATCATATGGATATGTCTCTGAATTCAAATGTACTTTAATATCAGTTAAATTGCAATGGTCAAATGATGCGTTATCTTTATCTTTTATGTTACTTTTATTTGTTTGTAGAGCAAAAATAATGAATCTTGGTTTTTCAAGTTGTGATGAAGTTTTTATTGTCCATACATGATGGTTAGATGCTGTTGGTAACACAGGATATTCATACATATCCCAACTCCTAAAGCTCATTTGTATTGGATATCCTCCGTCAATAATTTTGAGAAGAGATAAACGTTCAGTATCAGAAACATTTATATGCGGTACACGCCAAAGTAATTTATGAATGCTAAGTTTAAAATCTTTTGAAGTATGCACAACATTATTATCTGATCTAGCGCGAGTTAAAATAAGATCATGACGTGAATTAACAATAATTTTAGTATAGTCCTCAGCAAATCCTAAAAGTATTTTCAATGGAATACAAAAGTTGAAAAATCCATCAGAAACTGAAATGTGTGAATTTGGAGACCAGCCTGCATTATACAATATTTTACTTTGATTCTCTGTTAGAGAAATATAATTTTTCAATGTGCTTGTAAAGCCTAAATTTCTTGTTCGATCAATTTCAACACCATTTAGCTCATATCGTATTTCATCAAAAAGAAAAGACATACAATTATTGTTAAGTTTTGAATCAGTAGCAGCTAATTTTTTTCCATCTTCGGCAGTAATAGCTCCTTCAATGTATATGTAACTTTCACTAGGTAATATATATAAATCTTGATGTTGTATTGATATTCTAATTTCATCACTATTTTGATATGATACTGAAAATGATGTATAATTGTGATATTCTTTTTTCACAATACTTTCATCAAATGTAGGTGGATTTGAAATATTTAATATATAGCTCATTTTTCTTGTACTTTATAGCCTAATGATTTAAGGAAAATTTTATTAATTTCTGTTAATCGTGATTTTAGTAATTTTTTATTATTTGTGAAATACGGTGTTGAAAGACTTGCACTTGATGATGCACTAGTTAAAAACTTATTATCTCTGAGATTATATATCAACATTTTTTATATCGCCTTTAAATGAAGACGAACTGTTATTGTTTCACCTCTGAAATTCACTAAATCACCGTCTTGATCAAGAATTTTTATTTCTATAGATCTTATTTGTCTGGTATTTATTGGTAAATAAATAACATTTCTTGGTACTTCTATTATTTTATACCCAGGACTAACGTCTGGTGAAAATTCATGTAAAATATGTGCGATATGGTTATTTATATATGAACCCGTAATGAGATTACATTCTATGCGAATTACATTTACTTTAATTATGTTTACAGGTAATGAAGATGTATGCGTTTTATTTGCTTCTAATATGATTTCTCTAAAACCTAGCAGTTTACTGATAGTTTGCTTTCGGTTAAAGTAGATTTTTTCATTACATTTAATCTCTGTTTGGAGTGTGTTGTTATTTGCCCCAATTTCGAGTTTGTACTCCTTTTTTCTTTTTTGTAACTCTTTTTGTAAGTAAGCCGCAATATCATCAACTTCATAAGATCCCACAGGTATTTCAATTTTTTCATTTCCAATGAAAAATAAATTATTATTTCTATCTATATTAGGTATTGAATTATATGTTTGAAAATCAACTAAACCACACATGCAATCACTTGGTAATTCTAATGGAGGAAAATATTCTGCATTTAACACTGATGAGTTTCCACTTAAAGTTAATGTTACTGACATGATGAATGACAATAACAAAATAAATTAATTTTAAAACTTTATTTTTTATTTATAATTTATTTTTATTCAGTTTTATACAGTCATATAAAAATTTTAAACATAAATGTCCACATATTACTGAATTAAAGTCTTGATATTGATAATAATTATATCTAATATTATTTCCTAAATAATTAATAACTTCTTTAGGTGGTTGTAG
Source organism: Anthrax anthrax (assembly GCA_963971155.1). Taxonomy (NCBI): domain Eukaryota; kingdom Metazoa; phylum Arthropoda; class Insecta; order Diptera; family Bombyliidae; genus Anthrax; species Anthrax anthrax. Next base: position 86,127 of record OZ020125.1, on the reverse strand, counting down.
ATTACCGAAACTGTCAAAATATTCTACATGATCATTATTTTTGTAATATGCTACCCAATGAGTACCTTCACCAGTTGAAACATCTAAATTAATAATTCCACATTCTTTAAGTCGAGGATATTGTGGTAATTCATTACGCATAAAAACACCTCTAAAATGTGGAATATAGTTTGCATATTTATTAATATCAGTTTCACTTAAAGCTCTATTAGGTAGCTGATTTAAAAGTTTTTTGAATGTGGTGCTAAGAAGAGTCCTAATCCTTTTTTATATGGTTTCAAATAAAGTCCTTTTCCTATTGCAATAGCTTCCATTTGCTTATTATGTCTTACATTTTCAACCAGTTGCTCTTTCACATTTTTCGCTTGATTTATAGCCTTAGCAACTTGTGAAGCGCCACCAGCTAATGCACCAATTGCAGAAAGACCAGCAAATATTGGTAAAAGAGGTAAAACACCACCAATTTTAGGTAGTGGTATGATTCTAGGTATTTCAACCTTTGATTTTTTTCCTTTAACAACATTTTTAGCCGTTTTTAAAGCTAAATTTATAGTATCAGTCATGTCTTCTGATTTATTTTTATTTAAAATAGATTTCACATTTTTCAAGGCTTTTCTGAATAGTTGTTTTCCATTTTGTATTTTATGTTTTAATTTTTTACTCTTTGATTTTCTTTTTACAAGACCCATTCCAAATTTTACTTTCGTTTTCATTGCGTTTGTAACTAACCATGCATTTGTTCGTTCACCTAAACTGGCGTTATTAGAAGTAGCTCTTTCCCACGCTTTTCCTGCTAAGATTTTGTCAGCAATATGTCTATTATGTACGTTTTTATATTTAGAATAAGCTATATCGTGCTCCTTACAAGCATCATCAAGTGGATTTACTCCACTGTCACCTCTAGCTAAACGTTTTTGTAGTTTTGTGCCAGGTCCACAAAAATTATAACCTGGTAAATGTAATTCAAACGGTAGATTACTAATCGCAGAATTAATTAAACCTTTTCCTTTATACGTTTTACGACAACTATTCAATTTTCGTGAATGATCTATCATTTTATAACTGTTTCGTTTCGAATTTCTAGCTGAAGTGATCAAAATGTCTAAAAAAATATTCTATAAATATTCTTTATACGTTATAATCAATTTAGTATGCAAAATGAAATTAATAAAACAACGTGATAAATTACAAGTTAAAAACGTTGACTTTGAATGTGACATAAATAAAAAAAAGAAACATAGTATACTGTTACCAAATAATATAAGAGCAATTATTGCAGGTCCATCAAATTGTGGAAAAACCAACGTGATGCTATGTTTACTTGAACATCCAAATGGTTTAAAATTTGAAAATATTTATTTATATTCGAAATCTTTGTATCAACCGAAATATGAATATCTGAAAAAAATTATAACCTCAATCAAAGGAATTGGTTACTATACATTTTCAGAGAATAGTGAAGTGTTAGCTCCTGAAGAAGCTAAACAAAATTCAGTTTTTATTTTTGACGATGTTGCATGTGAAAAACAAAATAATATGAGATCTTTTTTTTGTATGGGACGTCATAAAGACATTGACAGTTTTTATCTTTGTCAAACATATACTCATATTCCTAAGCATTTAATAAGAGATAATGCGAATTTCATAATTTTATTTAAACAAGATGATATGAATTTGAAACATATATATAAAGACCATGTGAATACTGATATGTCTTTTGAAAAATTTAAAAATATATGCTCAGAATGTTGGAAAGATAACTATGGATTCGTTGTAATTAATAAAGATTGTTCAATAGATGACGGACGATATAGGAAAGGATTTGATGAATTCATAAAAATATAAATAAAAAGGCAATCTAATATTATTTCTCAATACATTAAAAATCTTCATTAGTCATACAACATACGTGTAAAGAAGATTGCTATATACGACTTGTTTACAATCTAATTTTACTATTATCTGTTTGTGCATAAGTTGATTTCAAGCTGTTTGCAAATTGTTTGCATGTTATTTGCAGACTGTTTGCAGGTTGTTTGCAGATTGTTTGCAAGTTGTTTACGAGTTATTAACATATATGCATTGATAAGAAAAAAATATATAAAATAATGGAAACTAAATTACTTAAAAATTTAATAAAGTCAAAAAGTGCTATACGTAAGAAATATAATGCAATAAAATTTGGTAAAAATGAAAAAGAAATAATGCTTGAAGAAACATTCATGCCTGTTAGTAAACCATTGCGTGAATTTAAAGAAAAAACTGAAAATGATATTGACAAAAAAATAAAAACTGAAGTCAAAAAAGAAATAGAAAAAGAGTTTTCTACATATGATCAGTTTCCAGCCATTGAAAACAATAACATATCACCATCACAGCAACCATCCAAATTTTTCAAATCATCACCATATTTTAAAGACATTTCATTCAATAAAACATCTGATAAAATAATTTCATCAGAACAATCTCCAACTCTTCAAAGCACCCCTATTTCTACATTAAAGAAAACTCTAAATAACAGTATAAATCAAAATAGCTCTATTTTGCAAGAATCTTTCAGAAAAAATAAAGCACTAGCTGCTTTTTACACTAAGGAATATATGAACAATAGCAGAAATGTAGATAAAGCTTTTGGACCAAAATACAATGAAAATCTTAATGCTTTTGAAATAGGACATCATAAAATAGAGTTCAAAGAAGATGTCATAATTGTTGGAAAAAATGAATATGCCGCTACTCAAGGATTATACGAATTAATTTTTATGAAAAATCCTGAAGAGTACACAACATCTGATCTTGAAAACTATAAGAACATTTTGAATGAAACAAATGTTTTTAGAACAGTAAGTACAGACAGAAATAGCAGAATTAAAGGAAACGCAAGTGAAAAATATAGGAAAATTATAAGCAAATTGATTAAAAAAAGAGGGGAAGGTCTTATGTTAATAAACACTAATAAGCCTAACTACATATACTGGGATGATCCGAATGAATTAGTTGAAAGATTACGTTTACTTATTGCTTCACAACAAGCAGGCCATTCTAATCATAACAATGAAATAATATCAATAATTGAAGAATTACGTGAAGCAAATATTATTCTTTAAATAATTCATTCACTCTTTCATATTATCATTGCAAATATGAGTGTTGATAAGTTTGGACGTTTTTCACACAATAAATCACGACATATAAAAGGTGAACGAGGTCTACCAGGACAACCTGGAATAGGCTTCAAATTAACATCTGACGGACATTTTGACATTGAATATAAACGTTTACAGAAAGTAGGATGGCCAGTAGATAGTCTTGATGCAATTACAAAAGAATATTTTCAAAATGGACTAAAAGATATAGAAGAAAACTTTTTAAAAAAAAATGAATATATTGAAAGTAATATTATTGTACAATTTAAAAATTTAAATGAAAAAATTGTAGCTACATTCGATGAAATAAAACTGAACATAGAGAATAAAATTAAACATTTAGAAAATTTAATAACTAACCATAAAAGTAATTTAGAAAACTTAATAGCTAATAATAAGACTGATTTAGATGACTTTAAAGTACTTATAAATCGAAAAATACGTGAAACAGAGACATTCTTAACCGAGTGTAAATTAAACAACGAACACATATCTTCAGTTTTACAAAATACTACATTGTTTGTAGAAAACCCTACAAACAAAGAAAACACTTTGAAAATAACCTTATAATCAATACTGAACATACATATTTGTATTGTCATTAACAACAACATGAACAAACGAAAATTAGTTGAAGAATTGCATAGGACAGCACGGAAAAATTTTAAACGTAGAAGAGTAATAATGAAAGGCATTGATGATTTATGGCAAATTGATTTAGTTGAAATGGGTGCATATTCTACTAGTAACAAAGGTTATCGATTTCTATTAACAGTGATTGATACATTTTCAAAATTTGCATGGGCTATCCCACTAAAAACAAAAAATGGAATAGATGTAACTAAGGCTATGAAAATTGTATTTGAAACATCAAAAAGATCCCCAAAAAATTTACAAAGCGATCTCGGAAAAGAATTTTATAATCATCATTTTCAAAATCTAATCAAACATTATAACATAAATCATTATTCAACGTTTAGTACTTTGAAGGCATCAATTATTGAACGCTTTAATCGTACTTTAAAAAATATGATGTGGAAAGAGTTTAGCATGAATGGCAATTACAAATGGATAAATATTATTCAAGATTTACTTAATAAATATAACCACACAAATCATCGTACAATTAAAATGCAGCCTAGTGATGTCGACGCTGAAAATGAAAAAACTTTATTAAGTACAGTTTACAATAATTTGAAAATATTCTTAAAACCAAAATATAAAGTTGGAGATTTTGTACGAATTAGTAAATATAAACACATATTCGAAAAAGGATACACACCAAATTGGACAACTGAAATTTTCAAAATACGAACTATAAACAATACAAATCCTATTACATATGTATTAGAAGATTATTATGGAACCCTTATCCAAGGTAGCTTTTATCATGAAGAATTATTTAAAACAAAATATCCAGATATTTATTTAGTAGAAAAAATTTTAAAAAAGAAAGGTAATAAAGCCTTTGTTAAATGGTTAGGTTTTTCAAGTAATTATAATTCTTGGATTGACATGAAAGATTTAGTGTAAATTTTATGTATTATATTCTTTTATTTTTCAAATAAAACATTATTTAAAATACAATTGTTACATTTTTTATTTTTTAATCTATAATAAAAATGTATGAGTTTTAATAATCTTCTGTTAGTCATTATAACATTTATACATTCACATGTATCAGGACCTGCTACAGTGTTATTTTTTGACCATGGACAACATAAGTAATGTGTTCCATGTATTGATTTTGCTTTTTCCATACTGCAATAAGGTTTCAAAAATGCTAAATATCGTAAAATTTCATCTCGATGTTCTTCTAATAATAGATCACCAAATTCAACTAAAAAGTCTTCAAATTCTGCAAATTCCATTGATTTATTATTATTATTATTATTATTATTATTATTATTATTTATTTGTTTTTATATTTTTATTTATTTATTTATTTAATTCACTATTCCCACTGACTAGTAACAGCAAACTAAAATATTTTGATGAATGAATGATTAATATATAATTATTTAATTTATGAAATTTCCATTGTGTAAACTTGTTTCACATTTCTAGCGTCAATCAATTCAACGTCTGTTTTGTAATCCAAATCTTGCGCTCGAATTATTTCTACTTCTCCATTACTTAAAATTCGTTCATATTCATATTCATGATATTCATAGCAACTAATATTCAAAATTCGTCTTTTGTAATTGCTATCATATGTGCAACGAATTGCGATTGTTATATCATCTTGAAATTGAAGTTTAAAATGTCTAAAAAATGGATGTTCACTTTCGATTACTCCCGCAATGTCTCTTTCTTTTTTTATAAGTTCTTGCCTGAACGCTTCAATAGCTTCCTGAACTGTGATATATTTCGGTCCAGAATTTTCAGTTGTAGTAGTTGTTGTTGTTGTAATCGGTGTAGTTATTGCTTCATCGTTATATGTAGTTTTATCATCTGTTGATTCATTTAATGTGTTACTGTATGTAAGTAATTTAAAAGACAAATCAATTTGCACAGTATCATTATTTGGTAACTGTAATGCAAATTCTAAGTTTCCTTCATTTTTTTTATTGACATCTAATTTTATTGGTATTAGTCCTGTAAATATAGTGTTAAAAATGGAACACAGAAGAAATAAATGAATGAATAAATTTTTCATTTTCTCTTTTTATATATTAGACTCAATGTTAACTGGTCAACAATTATTTTAAAAATGATGAATATTGTTTTTGTTCACTCTATTATATTGAAATTTAATTTATATTCAGTAATGTGAGTTGATCTAAATTGTCTTTAAGACTAACAATAAAATTAAAATTATTAGTATATTTAATTCGGATTGTTCAAAAAATATTCTGATGCAGTTCTTGTTTCTTTTTCAAAATCTTCTAGACTCATCTTATCAATACCAGCTTTTCCGTATTTTTCAGACATATATTCTTGAACTTTTTCTGACATCGTTTTCTCAGGCATTTTTTTATTTATATCTGCGAAACTTATATCAGATTTCACAATATTTGTTGTCGTCGATAATTTCTCTCTACGATTCCAATCATCTTCATCACCATATGGACAATTTACAGGAAAACGGTTCGTGTTTCTTTCACTTACACCCCCTTCAAAAGATTCACCCACAACAGAAATTTCTCCACCAATTACCTCTATACGAACATGTTGAAATGGTTTAAATACAAAATTAAAACCAAATTTTGTTGGAAAAACCTCTCCTTTGCGTAGCGTAAGTATTAAAGATCGATTTCCATTAAAAGGTGTTAAATAAACTTGTAATAATTCATCTTTAATATCTATATTAATTATTCTGAAATATGCCCATGCACCCTGACAAATACAAACTTCATGTTGATCTTTAAATGTTTCGGCCCAAAACATTATAATTAATATTTTTTTGTTGCTTGTTACCAATAACTTACCTAAAGACTGAAAACAAGGTCAATTTTTAAATGCTATTTATTGTGAATGTGTTTATACGTTGTCTTATCTATTTTATGATCACACACACACACACACACACCAATTTTCAAATTCACATAATAATTCAAACACCAAAGCTCCCATCTAAGTTCAAATCTTCTACCAAAAGCTTTCTTATTCGAGAGCTTTGTGGTGGTGCCAGAACTCTCCTATTCTAACTACTTTCGTTCTTGAAGTCCATAAACTGCTTTTTCCACGTTTGAGAGCATAGTTTTAAGAAATTCACTTGATTCTTTAAGAGCTGTAATTTCTATTTCACACCTGTATCTAGTTCTATATTGGCTAATTCTGATTTTTCGTTAACCCTCTTTTTCCTTTTTAATTCTCCTTTTTGTTTTACTTTGTGTTTTTGATTTGATTTTCTTTTTAACTTTGTTTTTTTCCTTTTTTCTTTTTTGTTATATGTTAAAGAAAACTTTTTTTTTCTTCATTATCTTGAATTTCTTGATTTTGATTAGTCGTTAACATTTCTAGCTCTTGCTTCGATAAATCTCTCATGACGTTGAAAGATTGTTGAGTAACTTGAATGTTTTCTGTATAGTTCTCATGTACATCCTCTTTTGTAATCAATTGTTCTTGAAGTTCATAAACTGCTTTTTCCACGTTTGAAGGCTTAGTTTTAAGAAATTCACTTGATTCTTCAAGAGCTCTAATTTCTATTTCACAACTGTATCTAGTTCTATATTGGCTAATTCTGATTTTTCGTTAACCCTCTTTTTCCTTTTTAATTCTCCTTTTTGTTTTACTTTGTGTTTTTGATTTGATTTTCTTTTTAACTTTGTTTTTTTCCTTTTTTCTTTTTTGTTATATGTTAAAGAAAACTTTTTTTTTCTTCATTATCTTGAATTTCTTGATTTTGATTAGTCGTTAACATTTCTAGCTCTTGCTTCGATAAATCTCTCATGACGTTGAAAGATTGTTGAGTAACTTGAATGTTTTCTGTATAGTTCTCATGTACATCCTCTTTTGTAATCATTTGTTCTTGAAGTTCATAAACTGCTTTTTCCACGTTTGAAGGCTTAGTTTTAAGAAATTCACTTGATTCTTCAAGAGCTCTAATTTCTATTTCACAACTGTATCTAGTTCTATATTGGCTAATTCTGAGTTTTCGTTAACCCTCTTTTTCCTTTTTATTTCTCCTTTTTGTTTTACTTTGTGTTTTTGATTTGATTTTCTTTTTAACTTTGTTTTTTTCCTTTTTTCTTTTTTGTTATATGTTAAAGAAAACTTTTTTTTTCTTCATTATCTTGAATTTCTTGATTTTGATTAGTCGTTAAAATTTCTAGCTCTTTATTCGATAAATCTCTCATGACGTTGAAAAATTGTTGAGTAACTTGAATGTTTTCTGTATAGTTCTCATGTACATCCTCTTTTGTAATCATTTGTTCTTGAAGTTCATAAACTGCTTTTTCCACGTTTGAAGGCTTAGTTTTAAGAAATTCACTTGATTCTTCAAGAGCTCTAATTTCTATTTCACAACTGTATCTAGTTCTATATTGGCTATATCTGATTTTTCGTTAACCCTATTTTTCTTTTTAATTCTCCTTTTTGGTTTACTTTGTCCTTTTGATTTGATTTTCTTTTTATCTTTGGTATTTTTTTTTTCTTTTTTGTTATATGTTAAAGAAAACTTTGTTTTTCTTCATTATTTTTGATTTTCTCGATTTTGATTAGTCGTTAACATTTCTAGCTCTTGCTTCGATAAATCTCTCATGACATTGAAAGATTGTTGAGTAACTTGAATGTTTTCTGGATATTTCTCATGTACAACCCCATTTTTAACCATTCGTTCTTGAAGTTCATAAACTGCTTTTTCCACGTTTGAAGGCTTAGTTTTAATAAATTCACTTGATTCTTCAAGAGCTCTAATTTCTATTTCACAACTGTATCTAGTTCTATATTGGCTAATTCTGATTTTTCGTTAACCCTCTTTTTCCTTTTTAATTCTCCTTTTTGTTTTACTTTGTGTTTTTGATTTGATTTTCTTTTTAACTTTGTTTTTTTTCTTTTTTGTTATATGTTAAAGAAAACTTTGTTTTTCTTCATTATTTTTGATTTTCTCGATTTTGATTAGTCGTTAACATTTCTAGCTCTTGCTTCGATAAATCTCTCATGACATTGAAAGATTGTTGAGTAACTTGACTGTTTTCTGGATATTTCTCATGTACAACCTCATTTATAATCATTCGTTCTTGAAGTCCATAAACTGCTTTTTCCACGTTTGAGAGCATAGTTTTAAGAAATTCACTTGATTCTTTAAGAGCTGTAATTTCTATTTCACACCTGTATCTAGTTCTATATTGGCTAATTCTGATTTTTCGTTAACCCTCTTTTTCCTTTTTAATTCTCCTTTTTGTTTTACTTTGTGTTTTTGATTTGATTTTCTTTTTAACTTTGTTTTTTTCCTTTTTTCTTTTTTGTTATATGTTAAAGAAAACTTTTTTTTTCTTCATTATCTTGAATTTCTTGATTTTGATTAGTCGTTAACATTTCTAGCTCTTGCTTCGATAAATCTCTCATGACGTTGAAAGATTGTTGAGTAACTTGAATGTTTTCTGTATAGTTCTCATGTACATCCTCTTTTGTAATCATTTGTTCTTGAAGTTCATGAACTGCTTTTTCCACGTTTGAAGGCTTAGTTTTAAGAAATTCACTTGATTCTTCAAGAGCTCTAATTTCTATTTCACAACTGTATCTAGTTCTATATTGGCTAATTCTGAGTTTTCGTTAACCCTCTTTTTCTTTTTAATTCTCCTTTTTGGTTTACTTTGTCCTTTTGATTTGATTTTCTTTTTAACTTTAGTATTTTTTTTTTTCTTTTTTGTTATATGTTAAAGAAAACTTTGTTTTTCTTCATTATTTTTGATTTTCTCGATTTTGATTAGTCGTTAATATTTCTAGCTGTTGCTTCGTTAAATCTCTCATGGCATTGAAAGATTGTTGGGTAACTTGAATGTTTTCTAGATATTTCTCATGTACAACCCCATTTTTAACCATTCGTTCTTTAAGTTCATAAACTGCTTTTTCCACGTTTGAGAGCATAGTTTTAAGAAATTCACTTGATTCTTTAAGAGCTGTAATTTCTATTTCACACCTGTATCTAGTTCTATATTGGCTAATTCTGATTTTTCGTTAACCCTCTTTTTCCTTTTTAATTCTCCTTTTAGTTTTACTTTGTCCTTTTGATTTGATTTCCTTTTTAACTTTGGTATTTTTTTTTTTTGTTCTTTTTTGTTATATGTTAAAGAAAACTTTGTTTTTCTTCATTATTTTTGATTTTCTCGATTTTGATTAGTCGTTAATATTTCTAGCTCTTGCTTCGTTAAATCTCTCATGGCATTGAAAGATTGTTGGGTATCTTGAATGTTTTCTAGATATTTCTCATGTACAACCCCATTTTTAACCATTCGTTCTTGAAGTTCATAAACTGTTTTTTCCAAGTTTGAAGGCTTAGTTTTAAGAAATTCACTTGATTCTTCAAGAGCTCTAATTTCTATTTCACAACTGTATCTAGTTCTATATTGGCTAATTCTGATTTTTCGTTAACCCTCTTTTTCCTTTTTAATTCTCCTTTTTGTTTTACTTTGTGTTTTTGATTTGATTTTCTTTTTAACTTTGTTTTTTTTCTTTTTTCTTTTTTGTTATATGTTAAAGAAAACTTTTTTTTTCTTCATTATCTTGATTTTCTTGATTTTGATTAGTCGTTAACATTTCTAGCTCTTGCTTCGATAAATCTCTCATGACGTTGAAAGATTGTTGAGTAACTTGAATGTTTTCTGTATAGTTCTCATGTACATCCTCTTTTGTAATCATTTGTTCTTGAAGTTCATAAACTGCTTTTTCCACGTTTGAAGGCTTAGTTTTAAGAAATTCACTTGATTCTTCAAGAGCTCTAATTTCTATTTCACAACTGTATCTAGTTCTATATTGGCTAATTCTGAGTTTTCGTTAACCCTCTTTTTCTTTTTAATTCTCCTTTTTGGTTTACTTTGTCCTTTTGATTTGATTTTCTTTTTAACTTTAGTATTTTTTTTTTCTTTTTTGTTATATGTTAAAGAAAACTTTGTTTTTCTTCATTATTTTTGATTTTCTCGATTTTGATTAGTCGTTAATATTTCTAGCTGTTGCTTCGTTAAATCTCTCATGGCATTGAAAGATTGTTGGGTAACTTGAATGTTTTCTAGATATTTCTCATGTACAACCCCATTTTTAACCATTCGTTCTTTAAGTTCATAAACTGCTTTTTCCACGTTTGAGAGCATAGTTTTAAGAAATTCACTTGATTCTTCAAGAGCTCTAATTTCTATTTCACACCTGTATCTAGTTCTATATTGGCTAATTCTGATTTTTCGTTAACCCTCTTTTTCCTTTTTAATTCTCCTTTTAGTTTTACTTTGTCCTTTTGATTTGATTTCCTTTTTAACTTTGGTATTTTTTTTTTTTTTGTTCTTTTTTGTTATATGTTAAAGAAAACTTTGTTTTTCTTCATTATTTTTGATTTTCTCGATTTTGATTAGTCGTTAATATTTCTAGCTGTTGCTTCGTTAAATCTCTCATGGCATTGAAAGATTGTTGGGTAACTTGAATGTTTTCTAGATATTTCTCATGTACAACCCCATTTTTAACCATTCGTTCTTTAAGTTCATAAACTGCTTTTTCCACGTTTGAGAGCATAGTTTTAAGAAATTCACTTGATTCTTTAAGAGCTGTAATTTCTATTTCACAACTGTATCTAGTTCTATATTGGCTAATTCTGAGTTTTCGTTAACCCTCTTTTTCTTTTTAATTCTCCTTTTTGGTTTACTTTGTCCTTTTGATTTGATTTTCTTTTTAACTTTAGTATTTTTTTTTTCTTTTTTGTTATATGTTAAAGAAAACTTTTTTTTTCTTCATTATCTTGATTTTCTTGATTTTGATTAGTCGTTAACATTTCTAGCTCTTGCTTCGATAAATCTCTCATGACGTTGAAAGATTGTTGAGTAACTTGAATGTTTTCTGTATAGTTCTCATGTACATCCTCTTTTGTAATCATTTGTTCTTGAAGTTCATAAACTGCTTTTTCCACGTTTGAAGGCTTAGTTTTAAGAAATTCACTTGATTCTTCAAGAGCTCTAATTTCTATTTCACAACTGTATCTAGTTCTATATTGGCTAATTCTGAGTTTTCGTTAACCCTCTTTTTCTTTTCAATTCTCCTTTTTGGTTTACTTTGTCCTTTTGATTTGATTTTCTTTTTAACTTTAGTATTTTTTTTTTCTTTTTTGTTATATGTTAAAGAAAACTTTGTTTTTCTTCATTATTTTTGATTTTCTCGATTTTGATTAGTCGTTAATATTTCTAGCTCTTGCTTCGTTAAATCTCTCATGGCATTGAAAGATTGTTGGGTATCTTGAATGTTTTCTAGATATTTCTCATGTACAACCCCATTTTTAACCATTCGTTCTTGAAGTTCATAAACTGTTTTTTCCAAGTTTGAGAGCATAGTTTTAAGAAATTCACTTGATTCTTCAAGAGCTCTAATTTCTATTTCACAACTGTATCTAGTTCTATATTGGCTAATTCTGATTTTTCGTTAACCCTCTTTTTCTTTTTAATTCTCCTTTTTGTTTTACTTTGTGTTTTTGATTTGATTTTCTTTTTAACTTTGTTTTTTTTCTTTTTTCTTTTTTGTTATATGTTAAAGAAAACTTTTTTTTTCTTCATTATCTTGATTTTCTTGATTTTGATTAGTCGTTAACATTTCTAGCTCTTGCTTCGATAAATCTCTCATGACGTTGAAAGATTGTTGAGTAACTTGAATGTTTTCTGTATAGTTCTCATGTACATCCTCTTTTGTAATCATTTGTTCTTGAAGTTCATAAACTGCTTTTTCCACGTTTAAAGGCTTAGTTTTAAGAAATTCACTTGATTCTTCAAGAGCTCTAATTTCTATTTCACAACTGTATCTAGTTCTATATTGGCTAATTCTGATTTTTCGTTAACCCTCTTTTTCTTTTTAATTCTCCTTTTTGGTTTACTTTGTCCTTTTGATTTGATTTCCTTTTTAACTTTGGTATTTTTTTTTTCTTTTTTGTTATATGTTAAAGAAAACTTTTTATTTCTTCATTATTTTTGATTTTCTCGATTTTGATTAGTCGTTAAAATTTCTAGCTCTTTATTCGATAAATCTCTCATGACGTTGAAAAATTGTTGAGTAACTTGAATGTTTTCTGTATAGTTCTCATGTACATCCTCTTTTGTAATCATTTGTTCTTGAAGTTCATAAACTGCTTTTTCCACGTTTGAAGGCTTAGTTTTAAGAAAATCACTTGATTCTTCAAGAGCTCTAATTTCTATTTCACACCTGTATCTAGTTCTATATTGGCTATATCTGATTTTTCGTTAACCCTATTTTTCTTTTTAATTCTCCTTTTTGGTTTACTTTGTCCTTTTGATTTGATTTTCTTTTTATCTTTGGTATTTTTTTTTTCTTTTTTGTTATATGTTAAAGAAAACTTTGTTTTTCTTCATTATTTTTGATTTTCTCGATTTTGATTAGTCGTTAATATTTCTAGCTCTTGCTTCGTTAAATCTCTCATGGCATTGAAAGATGGTTGGGTAACTTGAATGTTTTCTAGATATTTCTCATGTACAACCCCATTTTTAACCATTCGTTCTTGAAGTTCATAAACTGCTTTTTCCACGTTTGAAGGCTTAGTTTTAAGAAATTCACTTGATTCTTCAAGAGCTCTAATTTCTATTTCACAACTGTATCTAGTTCTATATTGGCTACTTCTGATTTTTCGTTAACCCTCTTTTTCCTTTTTAATTCTCCTTTTTGTTTTACTTTGTGTTTTTGATTTGATTTTCTTTTTAACTTTGTTTTTTTTCTTTTTTCTTTTTTGTTATATGTTAAAGAAAACTTTTTTTTTCTTCATTATCTTGATTTTCTTGATTTTGATTAGTCGTTAACATTTCTAGCTCTTGCTTCGATAAATCTCTCATGACGTTGAAAGATTGTTGAGTAACTTGAATGTTTTCTGTATAGTTCTCATGTACATCCTCTTTTGTAATCATTTGTTCTTGAAGTTCATAAACTGCTTTTTCCACGTTTGAAGGCTTAGTTTTAAGAAATTCACTTGATTCTTCAAGAGCTCTAATTTCTATTTCACAACTGTATCTAGTTCTATATTGGCTAATTCTGAGATTTCGTTAACCCTCTTTTTCCTTTTTAATTCTCCTTTTTGTTTTACTTTGTGTTTTTGATTTGATTTTCTTTTTAACTTTGTTTTTTTTCTTTTTTCTTTTTTGTTATATGTTAAAGAAAACTTTGTTTTTCTTCATTATTTTTGATTTTCTCGATTTTGATTAGTCGTTAATATTTCTAGCTCTTGCTTCGTTAAATCTCTCATGGCATTGAAATATTGTTGGGTAACTTGAATGTTTTCTGGATATTTCTCATGTACAACCTCATTTATAATCATTCGTTCTTTAAGTTCATAAACTGCTTTTTCCACGTTTGAGAGCATAGTTTTAAGAAATTCACTTGATTCTTTAAGAGCTGTAATTTCTATTTCACACCTGTATCTAGTTCTATATTGGCTAATTCTGATTTTTCGTTAACCCTCTTTTTCCTTTTTAATTCTCCTTTTAGTTTTACTTTGTCCTTTTGATTTGATTTCCTTTTTAACTTTGTTTTTTTTCTTTTTTCTTTTTTGTTATATGTTAAAGAAAACTTTGTTTTTCTTCATTATTTTTGATTTTCTCGATTTTGATTAGTCGTTAACATTTCTAGCTCTTGCTTCGATAAATCTCTCATGACATTGAAAGATTGTTGAGTAACTTGAATGTTTTCTGGATATTTCTCATGTACAACCCCATTTTTAACCATTCGTTCTTGAAGTTCATAAACTGCTTTTTCCACGTTTGAAGGCTTAGTTTTAATAAATTCACTTGATTCTTCAAGAGCTCTAATTTCTATTTCACAACTGTATCTAGTTCTATATTGGCTAATTCTGATTTTTCGTTAACCCTCTTTTTCCTTTTTAATTCTCCTTTTTGTTTTACTTTGTGTTTTTGATTTGATTTTCTTTTTAACTTTGTTTTTTTTCTTTTTTGTTATATGTTAAAGAAAACTTTGTTTTTCTTCATTATTTTTGATTTTCTCGATTTTGATTAGTCGTTAACATTTCTAGCTCTTGCTTCGATAAATCTCTCATGACATTGAAAGATTGTTGAGTAACTTGACTGTTTTCTGGATATTTCTCATGTACAACCTCATTTATAATCATTCGTTCTTGAAGTCCATAAACTGCTTTTTCCACGTTTGAGAGCATAGTTTTAAGAAATTCACTTGATTCTTTAAGAGCTGTAATTTCTATTTCACACCTGTATCTAGTTCTATATTGGCTAATTCTGATTTTTCGTTAACCCTCTTTTTCCTTTTTAATTCTCCTTTTTGTTTTACTTTGTGTTTTTGATTTGATTTTCTTTTTAACTTTGTTTTTTTCCTTTTTTCTTTTTTGTTATATGTTAAAGAAAACTTTTTTTTTCTTCATTATCTTGAATTTCTTGATTTTGATTAGTCGTTAACATTTCTAGCTCTTGCTTCGATAAATCTCTCATGACGTTGAAAGATTGTTGAGTAACTTGAATGTTTTCTGTATAGTTCTCATGTACATCCTCTTTTGTAATCATTTGTTCTTGAAGTTCATAAACTGCTTTTTCCACGTTTGAAGGCTTAGTTTTAAGAAATTCACTTGATTCTTCAAGAGCTCTAATTTCTATTTCACAACTGTATCTAGTTCTATATTGGCTAATTCTGAGTTTTCGTTAACCCTCTTTTTCTTTTTAATTCTCCTTTTTGGTTTACTTTGTCCTTTTGATTTGATTTTCTTTTTAACTTTAGTATTTTTTTTTTTCTTTTTTGTTATATGTTAAAGAAAACTTTGTTTTTCTTCATTATTTTTGATTTTCTCGATTTTGATTAGTCGTTAATATTTCTAGCTGTTGCTTCGTTAAATCTCTCATGGCATTGAAAGATTGTTGGGTAACTTGAATGTTTTCTAGATATTTCTCATGTACAACCCCATTTTTAACCATTCGTTCTTTAAGTTCATAAACTGCTTTTTCCACGTTTGAGAGCATAGTTTTAAGAAATTCACTTGATTCTTTAAGAGCTGTAATTTCTATTTCACACCTGTATCTAGTTCTATATTGGCTAATTCTGATTTTTCGTTAACCCTCTTTTTCCTTTTTAATTCTCCTTTTAGTTTTACTTTGTCCTTTTGATTTGATTTCCTTTTTAACTTTGGTATTTTTTTTTTTTGTTCTTTTTTGTTATATGTTAAAGAAAACTTTGTTTTTCTTCATTATTTTTGATTTTCTCGATTTTGATTAGTCGTTAATATTTCTAGCTCTTGCTTCGTTAAATCTCTCATGGCATTGAAAGATTGTTGGGTATCTTGAATGTTTTCAAGATATTTCTCATGTACAACCCCATTTTTAACCATTCGTTCTTGAAGTTCATAAACTGTTTTTTCCAAGTTTGAAGGCTTAGTTTTAAGAAATTCACTTGATTCTTCAAGAGCTCTAATTTCTATTTCACAACTGTATCTAGTTCTATATTGGCTAATTCTGATTTTTCGTTAACCCTCTTTTTCCTTTTTAATTCTCCTTTTTGTTTTACTTTGTGTTTTTGATTTGATTTTCTTTTTAACTTTGTTTTTTTTCTTTTTTCTTTTTTGTTATATGTTAAAGAAAACTTTTTTTTTCTTCATTATCTTGATTTTCTTGATTTTGATTAGTCGTTAACATTTCTAGCTCTTGCTTCGATAAATCTCTCATGACGTTGAAAGATTGTTGAGTAACTTGAATGTTTTCTGTATAGTTCTCATGTACATCCTCTTTTGTAATCATTTGTTCTTGAAGTTCATAAACTGCTTTTTCCACGTTTGAAGGCTTAGTTTTAAGAAATTCACTTGATTCTTCAAGAGCTCTAATTTCTATTTCACAACTGTATCTAGTTCTATATTGGCTAATTCTGAGTTTTCGTTAACCCTCTTTTTCTTTTTAATTCTCCTTTTTGGTTTACTTTGTCCTTTTGATTTGATTTTCTTTTTAACTTTAGTATTTTTTTTTTCTTTTTTGTTATATGTTAAAGAAAACTTTGTTTTTCTTCATTATTTTTGATTTTCTCGATTTTGATTAGTCGTTAATATTTCTAGCTGTTGCTTCGTTAAATCTCTCATGGCATTGAAAGATTGTTGGGTAACTTGAATGTTTTCTAGATATTTCTCATGTACAACCCCATTTTTAACCATTCGTTCTTTAAGTTCATAAACTGCTTTTTCCACGTTTGAGAGCATAGTTTTAAGAAATTCACTTGATTCTTTAAGAGCTGTAATTTCTATTTCACACCTGTATCTAGTTCTATATTGGCTAATTCTGATTTTTCGTTAACCCTCTTTTTCCTTTTTAATTCTCCTTTTAGTTTTACTTTGTCCTTTTGATTTGATTTCCTTTTTAACTTTGGTATTTTTTTTTTTCTTTTTTGTTATATGTTAAAGAAAACTTTGTTTTTCTTCATTATTTTTGATTTTCTCGATTTTGATTAGTCGTTAATATTTCTAGCTCTTGCTTCGTTAAATCTCTCATGGCATTGAAAGATTGTTGGGTATCTTGAATGTTTTCTAGATATTTCTCATGTACAACCCCATTTTTAACCATTCGTTCTTGAAGTTCATAAACTGTTTTTTCCAAGTTTGAGAGCATAGTTTTAAGAAATTCACTTGATTCTTCAAGAGCTCTAATTTCTATTTCACAACTGTATCTAGTTCTATATTGGCTAATTCTGATTTTTCGTTAACCCTCTTTTTCCTTTTTAATTCTCCTTTTTGTTTTACTTTGTGTTTTTGATTTGATTTTCTTTTTAACTTTGTTTTTTTTCTTTTTTCTTTTTTGTTATATGTTAAAGAAAACTTTTTTTTTCTTCATTATCTTGATTTTCTTGATTTTGATTAGTCGTTAACATTTCTAGCTCTTGCTTCGATAAATCTCTCATGACGTTGAAAGATTGTTGAGTAACTTGAATGTTTTCTGTATAGTTCTCATGTACATCCTCTTTTGTAATCATTTGTTCTTGAAGTTCATAAACTGTTTTTTCCACGTTTGAAGGCTTAGTTTTAAGAAATTCACTTGATTCTTCAAGAGCTCTAATTTCTATTTCACAACTGTATCTAGTTCTATATTGGCTAATTCTGATTTTTCGTTAACCCTCTTTTTCTTTTTAATTCTCCTTTTTGTTTTACTTTGTGTTTTTGATTTGATTTCCTTTTTAACTTTGGTATTTTTTTTTTCTTTTTTGTTATATGTTAAAGAAAACTTTTTATTTCTTCATTATTTTTGATTTTCTCGATTTTGATTAGTCGTTAAAATTTCTAGCTCTTTATTCGATAAATCTCTCATGACGTTGAAAAATTGTTGAGTAACTTGAATGTTTTCTGTATAGTTCTCATGTACATCCTCTTTTGTAATCATTTGTTCTTGAAGTTCATAAACTGCTTTTTCCACGTTTGAAGGCTTAGTTTTAAGAAATTCACTTGATTCTTCAAGAGCTCTAATTTCTATTTCACAACTGTATCTAGTTCTATATTGGCTATATCTGATTTTTCGTTAACCCTATTTTTCTTTTTAATTCTCCTTTTTGGTTTACTTTGTCCTTTTGATTTGATTTTCTTTTTATCTTTGGTATTTTTTTTTTTTCTTTTTTGTTATATGTTAAAGAAAACTTTGTTTTTCTTCATTATTTTTGATTTTCTCGATTTTGATTAGTCGTTAATATTTCTAGCTCTTGCTTCGTTAAATCTCTCAAGGCATTGAAAGATGGTTGGGTAACTTGAATGTTTTCTAGATATTTCTCATGTACAACCCCATTTTTAACCATTCGTTCTTGAAGTTCATAAACTGTTTTTTCCAAGTTTGAGAGCATAGTTTTAAGAAATTCACTTGATTCTTCAAGAGCTCTAATTTCTATTTCACAACTGTATCTAGTTCTATATTGGCTAATTCTGATTTTTCGTTAACCCTCTTTTTCCTTTTTAATTCTCCTTTTTGGTTTACTTTGTCCTTTTGATTTGATTTTCTTTTTATCTTTGGTATTTTTTTTTTTTCTTTTTTGTTATATGTTAAAGAAAACTTTGTTTTTCTTCATTATTTTTGATTTTCTCGATTTTGATTAGTCGTTAATATTTCTAGCTGTTGCTTCGTTAAATCTCTCATGGCATTGAAAGATTGTTGGGTAACTTGAATGTTTTCTAGATATTTCTCATGTACAACCCCATTTTTAACCATTCGTTCTTTAAGTTCATAAACTGCTTTTTCCACGTTTGAGAGCATAGTTTTAAGAAATTCACTTGATTCTTTAAGAGCTGTAATTTCTATTTCACACCTGTATCTAGTTCTATATTGGCTAATTCTGATTTTTCGTTAACCCTCTTTTTCCTTTTTAATTCTCCTTTTAGTTTTACTTTGTCCTTTTGATTTGATTTCCTTTTTAACTTTGGTATTTTTTTTTTTTTTGTTCTTTTTTGTTATATGTTAAAGAAAACTTTGTTTTTCTTCATTATTTTTGATTTTCTCGATTTTGATTAGTCGTTAATATTTCTAGCTCTTGCTTCGTTAAATCTCTCATGGCATTGAAAGATTGTTGGGTATCTTGAATGTTTTCTAGATATTTCTCATGTACAACCCCATTTTTAACCATTCGTTCTTGAAGTTCATAAACTGTTTTTTCCAAGTTTGAGAGCATAGTTTTAAGAAATTCACTTGATTCTTCAAGAGCTCTAATTTCTATTTCACAACTGTATCTAGTTCTATATTGGCTAATTCTGATTTTTCGTTAACCCTCTTTTTCCTTTTTAATTCTCCTTTTTGTTTTACTTTGTGTTTTTGATTTGATTTTCTTTTTAACTTTGTTTTTTTTCTTTTTTCTTTTTTGTTATATGTTAAAGAAAACTTTTTTTTTCTTCATTATCTTGATTTTCTTGATTTTGATTAGTCGTTAACATTTCTAGCTCTTGCTTCGATAAATCTCTCATGACGTTGAAAGATTGTTGAGTAACTTGAATGTTTTCTGTATAGTTCTCATGTACATCCTCTTTTGTAATCATTTGTTCTTGAAGTTCATAAACTGTTTTTTCCACGTTTGAAGGCTTAGTTTTAAGAAATTCACTTGATTCTTCAAGAGCTCTAATTTCTATTTCACAACTGTATCTAGTTCTATATTGGCTAATTCTGATTTTTCGTTAACCCTCTTTTTCTTTTTAATTCTCCTTTTTGTTTTACTTTGTGTTTTTGATTTGATTTCCTTTTTAACTTTGGTATTTTTTTTTTCTTTTTTGTTATATGTTAAAGAAAACTTTTTATTTCTTCATTATTTTTGATTTTCTCGATTTTGATTAGTCGTTAAAATTTCTAGCTCTTTATTCGATAAATCTCTCATGACGTTGAAAAATTGTTGAGTAACTTGAATGTTTTCTGTATAGTTCTCATGTACATCCTCTTTTGTAATCATTTGTTCTTGAAGTTCATAAACTGCTTTTTCCACGTTTGAAGGCTTAGTTTTAAGAAATTCACTTGATTCTTCAAGAGCTCTAATTTCTATTTCACAACTGTATCTAGTTCTATATTGGCTATATCTGATTTTTCGTTAACCCTATTTTTCTTTTTAATTCTCCTTTTTGGTTTACTTTGTCCTTTTGATTTGATTTTCTTTTTATCTTTGGTATTTTTTTTTTTCTTTTTTGTTATATGTTAAAGAAAACTTTGTTTTTCTTCATTATTTTTGATTTTCTCGATTTTGATTAGTCGTTAATATTTCTAGCTCTTGCTTCGTTAAATCTCTCATGGCATTGAAAGATGGTTGGGTAACTTGAATGTTTTCTAGATATTTCTCATGTACAACCCCATTTTTAACCATTCGTTCTTGAAGTTCATAAACTGTTTTTTCCAAGTTTGAGAGCATAGTTTTAAGAAATTCACTTGATTCTTCAAGAGCTCTAATTTCTATTTCACAACTGTATCTAGTTCTATATTGGCTAATTCTGATTTTTCGTTAACCCTCTTTTTCCTTTTTAATTCTCCTTTTTGGTTTACTTTGTCCTTTTGATTTGATTTTCTTTTTATCTTTGGTATTTTTTTTTTTTCTTTTTTGTTATATGTTAAAGAAAACTTTGTTTTTCTTCATTATTTTTGATTTTCTCGATTTTGATTAGTCGTTAATATTTCTAGCTCTTGCTTCGTTAAATCTCTCATGGCATTGAAAGATGGTTGGGTAACTTGAATGTTTTCTAGATATTTCTCATGTACAACCCCATTTTTAACCATTCGTTCTTGAAGTTCATAAACTGCTTTTTCCACGTTTGAAGGCTTAGTTTTAAGAAATTCACTTGATTCTTCAAGAGCTCTAATTTCTATTTCACAACTGTATCTAGTTCTATATTGGCTAATTCTGATTTTTCGTTAACCCTCTTTTTCCTTTTTAATTCTTCTTTTTGTTTTACTTTGTGTTTTTGATTTGATTTTCTTTTTAACTTTGTTTTTTTTCTTTTTTCTTTTTTGTTATATGTTAAAGAAAACTTTTTTTTTCTTCATTATCTTGATTTTCTTGATTTTGATTAGTCGTTAACATTTCTAGCTCTTGCTTCGATAAATCTCTCATGACGTTGAAAGATTGTTGAGTAACTTGAATGTTTTCTGTATAGTTCTCATGTACATCCTCTTTTGTAATCATTTGTTCTTGAAGTTCATAAACTGCTTTTTCCACGTTTGAAGGCTTAGTTTTAAGAAATTCACTTGATTCTTCAAGAGCTCTAATTTCTATTTCACAACTGTATCTAGTTCTATATTGGCTAATTCTGAGTTTTCGTTAACCCTCTTTTTCCTTTTTAATTCTCCTTTTTGTTTTACTTTGTGTTTTTGATTTGATTTTCTCTTTAACTTTGTTTTTTTTCTTTTTTCTTTTTTGTTATATGTTAAAGAAAACTTTGTTTTTCTTCATTATTTTTGATTTTCTCGATTTTGATTAGTCGTTAATATTTCTAGCTCTTGCTTCGTTAAATCTCTCATGGCATTGAAATATTGTTGGGTAACTTGAATGTTTTCTGGATATTTCTCATGTACAACCTCATTTATAATCATTCGTTCTTTAAGTTCATAAACTGCTTTTTCCACGTTTGAGAGCATAGTTTTAAGAAATTCACTTGATTCTTTAAGAGCTGTAATTTCTATTTCACACCTGTATCTAGTTCTATATTGGCTAATTCTGATTTTTCGTTAACCCTCTTTTTCCTTTTTAATTCTCCTTTTAGTTTTACTTTGTCCTTTTGATTTGATTTCCTTTTTAACTTTGTTTTTTTTCTTTTTTCTTTTTTGTTATATGTTAAAGAAAACTTTGTTTTTCTTCATTATTTTTGATTTTCTCGATTTTGATTAGTCGTTAACATTTCTAGCTCTTGCTTCGATAAATCTCTCATGACATTGAAAGATTGTTGAGTAACTTGAATGTTTTCTGGATATTTCTCATGTACAACCCCATTTTTAACCATTCGTTCTTGAAGTTCATAAACTGCTTTTTCCACGTTTGAAGGCTTAGTTTTAATAAATTCACTTGATTCTTTAAGAGCTGTAATTTCTATTTCACAACTGTATCTAGTTCTATATTGGCTAATTCTGATTTTTCGTTAACCCTCTTTTTCCTTTTTAATTCTCCTTTTTGTTTTACTTTGTGTTTTTGATTTGATTTTCTTTTTAACTTTGTTTTTTTTCTTTTTTGTTATATGTTAAAGAAAACTTTGTTTTTCTTCATTATTTTTGATTTTCTCGATTTTGATTAGTCGTTAACATTTCTAGCTCTTGCTTCGATAAATCTCTCATGACATTGAAAGATTGTTGAGTAACTTGACTGTTTTCTGGATATTTCTCATGTACAACCTCATTTATAATCATTCGTTCTTGAAGTCCATAAACTGCTTTTTCCACGTTTGAGAGCATAGTTTTAAGAAATTCACTTGATTCTTTAAGAGCTGTAATTTCTATTTCACACCTGTATCTAGTTCTATATTGGCTAATTCTGATTTTTCGTTAACCCTCTTTTTCCTTTTTAATTCTCCTTTTTGTTTTACTTTGTGTTTTTGATTTGATTTTCTTTTTAACTTTGTTTTTTTCCTTTTTTCTTTTTTGTTATATGTTAAAGAAAACTTTTTTTTTCTTCATTATCTTGAATTTCTTGATTTTGATTAGTCGTTAACATTTCTAGCTCTTGCTTCGATAAATCTCTCATGACGTTGAAAGATTGTTGAGTAACTTGAATGTTTTCTGTATAGTTCTCATGTACATCCTCTTTTGTAATCATTTGTTCTTGAAGTTCATAAACTGCTTTTTCCACGTTTGAAGGCTTAGTTTTAAGAAATTCACTTGATTCTTCAAGAGCTCTAATTTCTATTTCACAACTGTATCTAGTTCTATATTGGCTAATTCTGAGTTTTCGTTAACCCTCTTTTTCTTTTTAATTCTCCTTTTTGGTTTACTTTGTCCTTTTGATTTGATTTTCTTTTTAACTTTAGTATTTTTTTTTTTCTTTTTTGTTATATGTTAAAGAAAACTTTGTTTTTCTTCATTATTTTTGATTTTCTCGATTTTGATTAGTCGTTAATATTTCTAGCTGTTGCTTCGTTAAATCTCTCATGGCATTGAAAGATTGTTGGGTAACTTGAATGTTTTCTAGATATTTCTCATGTACAACCCCATTTTTAACCATTCGTTCTTGAAGTTCATAAACTGTTTTTTCCAAGTTTGAAGGCTTAGTTTTAAGAAATTCACTTGATTCTTCAAGAGCTCTAATTTCTATTTCACAACTGTATCTAGTTCTATATTGGCTAATTCTGATTTTTCGTTAACCCTCTTTTTCCTTTTTAATTCTCCTTTTTGTTTTACTTTGTGTTTTTGATTTGATTTTCTTTTTAACTTTGTTTTTTTTCTTTTTTCTTTTTTGTTATATGTTAAAGAAAACTTTTTTTTTCTTCATTATCTTGATTTTCTTGATTTTGATTAGTCGTTAACATTTCTAGCTCTTGCTTCGATAAATCTCTCATGACGTTGAAAGATTGTTGAGTAACTTGAATGTTTTCTGTATAGTTCTCATGTACATCCTCTTTTGTAATCATTTGTTCTTGAAGTTCATAAACTGCTTTTTCCACGTTTGAAGGCTTAGTTTTAAGAAATTCACTTGATTCTTCAAGAGCTCTAATTTCTATTTCACAACTGTATCTAGTTCTATATTGGCTAATTCTGAGTTTTCGTTAACCCTCTTTTTCTTTTTAATTCTCCTTTTTGGTTTACTTTGTCCTTTTGATTTGATTTTCTTTTTAACTTTAGTATTTTTTTTTTCTTTTTTGTTATATGTTAAAGAAAACTTTGTTTTTCTTCATTATTTTTGATTTTCTCGATTTTGATTAGTCGTTAATATTTCTAGCTGTTGCTTCGTTAAATCTCTCATGGCATTGAAAGATTGTTGGGTAACTTGAATGTTTTCTAGATATTTCTCATGTACAACCCCATTTTTAACCATTCGTTCTTTAAGTTCATAAACTGCTTTTTCCACGTTTGAGAGCATAGTTTTAAGAAATTCACTTGATTCTTCAAGAGCTCTAATTTCTATTTCACAACTGTATCTAGTTCTATATTGGCTAATTCTGAGTTTTCGTTAACCCTCTTTTTCTTTTTAATTCTCCTTTTTGGTTTACTTTGTCCTTTTGATTTGATTTTCTTTTTAACTTTAGTATTTTTTTTTTCTTTTTTGTTATATGTTAAAGAAAACTTTGTTTTTCTTCATTATTTTTGATTTTCTCGATTTTGATTAGTCGTTAATATTTCTAGCTGTTGCTTCGTTAAATCTCTCATGGCATTGAAAGATTGTTGGGTAACTTGAATGTTTTCTAGATATTTCTCATGTACAACCCCATTTTTAACCATTCGTTCTTTAAGTTCATAAACTGCTTTTTCCACGTTTGAGAGCATAGTTTTAAGAAATTCACTTGATTCTTTAAGAGCTGTAATTTCTATTTCACACCTGTATCTAGTTCTATATTGGCTAATTCTGATTTTTCGTTAACCCTCTTTTTCCTTTTTAATTCTCCTTTTAGTTTTACTTTGTCCTTTTGATTTGATTTCCTTTTTAACTTTGGTATTTTTTTTTTTTTTGTTCTTTTTTGTTATATGTTAAAGAAAACTTTGTTTTTCTTCATTATTTTTGATTTTCTCGATTTTGATTAGTCGTTAATATTTCTAGCTCTTGCTTCGTTAAATCTCTCATGGCATTGAAAGATTGTTGGGTATCTTGAATGTTTTCTAGATATTTCTCATGTACAACCCCATTTTTAACCATTCGTTCTTGAAGTTCATAAACTGTTTTTTCCAAGTTTGAGAGCATAGTTTTAAGAAATTCACTTGATTCTTCAAGAGCTCTAATTTCTATTTCACAACTGTATCTAGTTCTATATTGGCTAATTCTGATTTTTCGTTAACCCTCTTTTTCCTTTTTAATTCTCCTTTTTGTTTTACTTTGTGTTTTTGATTTGATTTTCTTTTTAACTTTGTTTTTTTTCTTTTTTCTTTTTTGTTATATGTTAAAGAAAACTTTTTTTTTCTTCATTATCTTGATTTTCTTGATTTTGATTAGTCGTTAACATTTCTAGCTCTTGCTTCGATAAATCTCTCATGACGTTGAAAGATTGTTGAGTAACTTGAATGTTTTCTGTATAGTTCTCATGTACATCCTCTTTTGTAATCATTTGTTCTTGAAGTTCATAAACTGTTTTTTCCACGTTTGAAGGCTTAGTTTTAAGAAATTCACTTGATTCTTCAAGAGCTCTAATTTCTATTTCACAACTGTATCTAGTTCTATATTGGCTAATTCTGATTTTTCGTTAACCCTCTTTTTCTTTTTAATTCTCCTTTTTGTTTTACTTTGTGTTTTTGATTTGATTTCCTTTTTAACTTTGGTATTTTTTTTTTCTTTTTTGTTATATGTTAAAGAAAACTTTTTATTTCTTCATTATTTTTGATTTTCTCGATTTTGATTAGTCGTTAAAATTTCTAGCTCTTTATTCGATAAATCTCTCATGACGTTGAAAAATTGTTGAGTAACTTGAATGTTTTCTGTATAGTTCTCATGTACATCCTCTTTTGTAATCATTTGTTCTTGAAGTTCATAAACTGCTTTTTCCACGTTTGAAGGCTTAGTTTTAAGAAATTCACTTGATTCTTCAAGAGCTCTAATTTCTATTTCACAACTGTATCTAGTTCTATATTGGCTATATCTGATTTTTCGTTAACCCTATTTTTCTTTTTAATTCTCCTTTTTGGTTTACTTTGTCCTTTTGATTTGATTTTCTTTTAATCTTTGGTGTTTTTTTTTTTTCTTTTTTGTTATATGTTAAAGAAAACTTTGTTTTTCTTCATTATTTTTGATTTTCTCGATTTTGATTAGTCGTTAATATTTCTAGCTCTTGCTTCGTTAAATCTCTCATGGCATTGAAAGATGGTTGGGTAACTTGAATGTTTTCTAGATATTTCTCATGTACAACCCCATTTTTAACCATTCGTTCTTGAAGTTCATAAACTGCTTTTTCCACGTTTGAAGGCTTAGTTTTAAGAAATTCACTTGATTCTTCAAGAGCTCTAATTTCTATTTCACAACTGTATCTAGTTCTATATTGGCTAATTCTGATTTTTCGTTAACCCTCTTTTTCCTTTTTAATTCTCCTTTTAGTTTTACTTTGTCCTTTTGATTTGATTTTCTTTTTATCTTTGGTATTTTTTTTTTCTTTTTTGTTATATGTTAAAGAAAACTTTGTTTTTCTTCATTATTTTTGATTTTCTCGATTTTGATTAGTCGTTAACATTTCTAGCTCTTGCTTCGATAAATCTCTCATGACATTGAAAGCTTGTTGAGTAACTTGAATGTTTTCTGTATAGTTCTCATGTACATCCTCTTTTGTAATCATTTGTTCTTGAAGTTCATAAACTGCTTTTTCCACGTTTGAAGGCTTAGTTTTAAGAAATTCACTTGATTCTTCAAGAGCTCTAATTTCTATTTCACAACTGTATCTAGTTCTATATTGGCTAATTCTGATTTGTCGTTAACCCTCTTTTTCCTTTTTAATTCTCCTTTTTGTTTTACTTTGTGTTTTTGATTTGATTTTCTTTTTAACATTGTTTTTTTTCTTTTTTGTTATATGTTAAAGAAAACTTTGTTTTTCTTCATTATTTTTGATTTTCTCGATTTTGATTAGTCGTTAAAATTTCTAGCTCTTGCTTCGATAAATTTCTCATGACATTGAAAGATTGTTGAGTAACTTGAATGTTTTCTGGATATTTCTCATGTACAACCCCATTTTTAACCATTCGTTCTTGAAGTTCATAAACTGCTTTTTCCACGTTTGAAGGCTTAGTTTTAAGAAATTCACTTGATTCTTCAAGAGCTCTAAATTCTATTTCACAACTGTATCTAGTTCTATATTGGCTAATTCTGATTTTTCGTTAACCCTCTTTTTCCTTTTTAATTCTCCTTTTAGTTTTACTTTGTCCTTTTGATTTGATTTTCTTTTTATCTTTGGTATTTTTTTTTTTCTTTTTTGTTATATGTTAAAGGAAACTTTGTTTTTCTTCATTATTTTTGATTTTCTCGATTTTGATTAGTCGTTAATATTTCTAGCTCTTGCTTCGTTAAATCTCTCATGGCAATGAAAGATTGTTGGGTAACTTGAATGTTTTCTAGATATTTCTCATGTACAACCCCATTTTTAACCATTCGTTCTTTAAGTTCATAAACTGCTTTTTCCACGTTTGAGAGCATAGTTTTAAGAAATTCACTTGATTCTTCAAGAGCTCTAATTTCTATTTCACACCTGTATCTAGTTCTATATTGGCTAATTCTGATTTTTCGTTAACCCTCTTTTTCCTTTTTAATTCTCCTTTTAGTTTTACTTTGTGTTTTTGATTTGATTTTCTTTTTAACTTTGTTTTTTTTTCTTTTTTTTTTTTGTTATATGTTAAAGAAAACTTTGTTTTTCTTCATTATTTTTGATTTTCTCGATTTTGATTAGTCGTTAACATTTCTAGCTCTTGCTTCGATAAATCTCTCATGACATTGAAAGATTGTTGAGTAACTTGAATGTTTTCTGGATATTTCTCATGTACAACCTCATTTATAATCATTCGTTCTTTAAGTTCATAAACTGCTTTTTCCACGTTTGAGAGCATAGTTTTAAGAAATTCACTTGATTCTTTAAGAGCTCTAATTTCTATTTCACAACTGTATCTAGTTCTATATTGGCTAATTCTGATTTTTCGTTAACACTCTTTTTTATTTTTAATTCTCCTTTTTGTTTTACTTTGTGTTTTTGATTTGATTTTCTTTTTAACTTTGTTTTTTTTCTTTTTTCTTTTTTGTTATATGTTAAAGAAAACTTTTTTTTTCTTCATTATTTTTGATTTTCTCGATTTTGATTAGTCGTTAACATTTCTAGCTCTTGCTTCGATAAATCTCTCATGACATTGAAAGATTGTTGAGTAACTTGAATGTTTTCTGAATATTTCTCATGTACAACCTCATTTATAATCATTCGTTCTTGAAGTCCATAAACTGCTTTTTCCACGTTTGAGAGCATAGTTTTAAGAAATTCACTTGATTCTTTAAGAGCTGTAATTTCTATTTCACACCTGTATCTAGTTCTATATTGGCTAATTCTGATTTTTCGTTAACCCTCTTTTTCCTTTTTAATTCTCCTTTTAGTTTTACTTTGTCCTTTTGATTTGATTTCCTTTTTAACTTTGGTATTTTTTTTTTGTTCTTTTTTGTTATATGTTAAAGAAAACTTTGTTTTTCTTCATTATTTTTGATTTTCTCGATTTTGATTAGTCGTTAATATTTCTAGCTCTTGCTTCGTTAAATCTCTCATGGCATTGAAAGATGGTTGGGTAACTTGAATGTTTTCTAGATATTTCTCATGTACAACCCCATTTTTAACCATTCGTTCTTGAAGTTCATAAACTGCTTTTTCCACGTTTGAAGGCTTAGTTTTAAGAAATTCACTTGATTCTTCAAGAGCTCTAATTTCTATTTCACAACTGTATCTAGTTCTATATTGGCTAATTCTGATTTTTCGTTAACCCTCTTTTTCCTTTTTAATTCTCCTTTTAGTTTTACTTTGTGTTTTTGATTTGATTTTCTTTTTAACTTTGTTTTTTTTTTTTTTTCTTTTTTGTTATATGTTAAAGAAAACTTTGTTTTTCTTCATTATTTTTGATTTTCTCGATTTTGATTAGTCGTTAATATTTCTAGCTCTTGCTTCGTTAAATCTCTCATGGCATTGAAAGATGGTTGGGTAACTTGAATGTTTTCTAGATATTTCTCATGTACAACCCCATTTTTAACCATTCGTTCTTGAAGTTCATAAACTGCTTTTTCCACGTTTGAAGGCTTAGTTTTAAGAAATTCACTTGATTCTTCAAGAGCTCTAATTTCTATTTCACAACTGTATCTAGTTCTATATTGGCTAATTCTGATTTTTCGTTAACCCTCTTTTTCCTTTTTAATTCTCCTTTTAGTTTTACTTTGTGTTTTTGATTTGATTTTCTTTTTAACTTTGTTTTTTTTCTTTTTTCTTTTTTGTTATATGTTAAAGAAAACTTTGTTTTTCTTCATTATTTTTGATTTTCTCGATTTTGATTAGTCGTTAACATTTCTAGCTCTTGCTTCGATAAATCTCTCATGACATTGAAAGCTTGTTGAGTAACTTGAATGTTTTCTGTATAGTTCTCATGTACATCCTCTTTTGTAATCATTTGTTCTTGAAGTTCATAAACTGCTTTTTCCACGTTTGAAGGCTTAGTTTTAAGAAATTCACTTGATTCTTCAAGAGCTCTAATTTCTATTTCACAACTGTATCTAGTTCTATATTGGCTAATTCTGATTTGTCGTTAACCCTCTTTTTCCTTTTTAATTCTCCTTTTTGTTTTACTTTGTGTTTTTGATTTGATTTTCTTTTTAACATTGTTTTTTTTCTTTTTTGTTATATGTTAAAGAAAACTTTGTTTTTCTTCATTATTTTTGATTTTCTCGATTTTGATTAGTCGTTAAAATTTCTAGCTCTTGCTTCGATAAATTTCTCATGACATTGAAAGATTGTTGAGTAACTTGAATGTTTTCTGGATATTTCTCATGTACAACCCCATTTTTAACCATTCGTTCTTGAAGTTCATAAACTGCTTTTTCCACGTTTGAAGGCTTAGTTTTAAGAAATTCACTTGATTCTTCAAGAGCTCTAAATTCTATTTCACAACTGTATCTAGTTCTATATTGGCTAATTCTGATTTTTCGTTAACCCTCTTTTTCCTTTTTAATTCTCCTTTTAGTTTTACTTTGTCCTTTTGATTTGATTTTCTTTTTATCTTTGGTATTTTTTTTTTTTCTTTTTTGTTATATGTTAAAGGAAACTTTGTTTTTCTTCATTATTTTTGATTTTCTCGATTTTGATTAGTCGTTAATATTTCTAGCTCTTGCTTCGTTAAATCTCTCATGGCATTGAAAGATTGTTGGGTAACTTGAATGTTTTCTAGATATTTCTCATGTACAACCCCATTTTTAACCATTCGTTCTTTAAGTTCATAAACTGCTTTTTCCACGTTTGAGAGCATAGTTTTAAGAAATTCACTTGATTCTTCAAGAGCTCTAATTTCTATTTCACACCTGTATCTAGTTCTATATTGGCTAATTCTGATTTTTCGTTAACCCTCTTTTTCCTTTTTAATTCTCCTTTTAGTTTTACTTTGTGTTTTTGATTTGATTTTCTTTTTTTTCTTTTTTCTTTTTTGTTATATGTTAAAGAAAACTTTGTTTTTCTTCATTATTTTTGATATTCTCGATTTTGATTAGTCGTTAACATTTCTAGCTCTTGCTTCGATAAATCTCTCATGACATTGAAAGATTGTTGAGTAACTTGAATGTTTTCTGGATATTTCTCATGTACAACCTCATTTATAATCATTCGTTCTTTAAGTTCATAAACTGCTTTTTCCACGTTTGAGAGCATAGTTTGAAGAAATTCACTTGATTCTTTAAGAGCTCTAATTTCTATTTCACAACTGTATCTAGTTCTATATTGGCTAATTCTGATTTTTCGTTAACCCTCTTTTTTATTTTTAATTCTCCTTTTTGTTTTACTTTGTGTTTTTGATTTGATTTTCTTTTTAACTTTGTTTTTTTTCTTTTTTCTTTTTTGTTATATGTTAAAGAAAACTTTTTTTTTCTTCATTATTTTTGATTTTCTCGATTTTGATTAGTCGTTAACATTTCTAGCTCTTGCTTCGATAAATCTCTCATGACATTGAAAGATTGTTGAGTAACTTGAATGTTTTCTGAATATTTCTCATGTACAACCTCATTTATAATCATTCGTTCTTGAAGTCCATAAACTGCTTTTTCCACGTTTGAGAGCATAGTTTTAAGAAATTCACTTGATTCTTTAAGAGCTGTAATTTCTATTTCACACCTGTATCTAGTTCTATATTGGCTAATTCTGATTTTTCGTTAACCCTCTTTTTCCTTTTTAATTCTCCTTTTAGTTTTACTTTGTCCTTTTGATTTGATTTCCTTTTTAACTTTGGTATTTTTTTTTTGTTCTTTTTTGTTATATGTTAAAGAAAACTTTGTTTTTCTTCATTATTTTTGATTTTCTCGATTTTGATTAGTCGTTAACATTTCTAGCTCTTGCTTCGATAAATCTCTCATGACATTGAAAGATTGTTGAGTAACTTGAATGTTTTCTGGATATTTCTCATGTACAACCCCATTTTTAACCATTCGTTCTTGAAGTTCATAAACTGCTTTTTCCACGTTTGAGAGCATAGTTTTAAGAAATTCACTTGATTCTTCAAGAGCTCTAATTTCTATTTCACAACTGTATCTAGTTCTATATTGGCTAATTCTGATTTTTCGTTAACCCTCTTTTTCCTTTTTAATTCTCCTTTTTGTTTTACTTTGTGTTTTTGATTTGATTTTCTTTTTAACTTTGTTTTTTTTCTTTTTTCTTTTTTGTTATATGTTAAAGAAAACTTTGTTTTTCTTCATTATTTTTGATTTTCTCGATTTTGATTAGTCGTTAATATTTCTAGCTCTTGCTTCGTTAAATCTCTCATGGCATTGAAATATTGTTGGGTAACTTGAATGTTTTCTGGATATTTCTCATGTACAACCTCATTTATAATCATTCGTTCTTTAAGTTCATAAACTGCTTTTTCCACGTTTGAGAGCATAGTTTTAAGAAATTCACTTGATTCTTTAAGAGCTGTAATTTCTATTTCACACCTGTATCTAGTTCTATATTGGCTAATTCTGATTTTTCGTTAACCCTCTTTTTCCTTTTTAATTCTCCTTTTAGTTTTACTTTGTCCTTTTGATTTGATTTCCTTTTTAACTTTGTTTTTTTTCTTTTTTCTTTTTTGTTATATGTTAAAGAAAACTTTGTTTTTCTTCATTATTTTTGATTTTCTCGATTTTGATTAGTCGTTAACATTTCTAGCTCTTGCTTCGATAAATCTCTCATGACATTGAAAGATTGTTGAGTAACTTGAATGTTTTCTGGATATTTCTCATGTACAACCCCATTTTTAACCATTCGTTCTTGAAGTTCATAAACTGCTTTTTCCACGTTTGAAGGCTTAGTTTTAATAAATTCACTTGATTCTTCAAGAGCTCTAATTTCTATTTCACAACTGTATCTAGTTCTATATTGGCTAATTCTGATTTTTCGTTAACCCTCTTTTTCCTTTTTAATTCTCCTTTTTGTTTTACTTTGTGTTTTTGATTTGATTTTCTTTTTAACTTTGTTTTTTTTCTTTTTTGTTATATGTTAAAGAAAACTTTGTTTTTCTTCATTATTTTTGATTTTCTCGATTTTGATTAGTCGTTAACATTTCTAGCTCTTGCTTCGATAAATCTCTCATGACATTGAAAGATTGTTGAGTAACTTGACTGTTTTCTGGATATTTCTCATGTACAACCTCATTTATAATCATTCGTTCTTGAAGTCCATAAACTGCTTTTTCCACGTTTGAGAGCATAGTTTTAAGAAATTCACTTGATTCTTTAAGAGCTGTAATTTCTATTTCACACCTGTATCTAGTTCTATATTGGCTAATTCTGATTTTTCGTTAACCCTCTTTTTCCTTTTTAATTCTCCTTTTTGTTTTACTTTGTGTTTTTGATTTGATTTTCTTTTTAACTTTGTTTTTTTCCTTTTTTCTTTTTTGTTATATGTTAAAGAAAACTTTTTTTTTCTTCATTATCTTGAATTTCTTGATTTTGATTAGTCGTTAACATTTCTAGCTCTTGCTTCGATAAATCTCTCATGACGTTGAAAGATTGTTGAGTAACTTTAATGTTTTCTGTATAGTTCTCACGTACATCCTCTTTTGTAATCATTTGTTCTTGAAGTTCATAAACTGCTTTTTCCACGTTTGAAGGCTTAGTTTTAAGAAATTCACTTGATTCTTCAAGAGCTCTAATTTCTATTTCACAACTGTATCTAGTTCTATATTGGCTAATTCTGAGTTTTCGTTAACCCTCTTTTTCTTTTTAATTCTCCTTTTTGGTTTACTTTGTCCTTTTGATTTGATTTTCTTTTTAACTTTAGTATTTTTTTTTTTTCTTTTTTGTTATATGTTAAAGAAAACTTTGTTTTTCTTCATTATTTTTGATTTTCTCGATTTTGATTAGTCGTTAATATTTCTAGCTGTTGCTTCGTTAAATCTCTCATGGCATTGAAAGATTGTTGGGTAACTTGAATGTTTTCTAGATATTTCTCATGTACAACCCCATTTTTAACCATTCGTTCTTTAAGTTCATAAACTGCTTTTTCCACGTTTGAGAGCATAGTTTTAAGAAATTCACTTGATTCTTTAAGAGCTGTAATTTCTATTTCACACCTGTATCTAGTTCTATATTGGCTAATTCTGATTTTTCGTTAACCCTCTTTTTCCTTTTTAATTCTCCTTTTAGTTTTAATTTGTGCTTTTGATTCGATTTCCTTTTTAACTTTGGTATTTTTTTTTTTTTGTTCTTTTTTGTTATATGTTAAAGAAAACTTTGTTTTTCTTCATTATTTTTGATTTTCTCGATTTTGATTAGTCGTTAATATTTCTAGCTCTTGCTTCGTTAAATCTCTCATAGCATTGAAAGATTGTTGGGTATCTTGAATGTTTTCTAGATATTTCTCATGTACAACCCCATTTTTAACCATTCGTTCTTGAAGTTCATAAACTGTTTTTTCCAAGTTTGAAGGCTTAGTTTTAAGAAATTCACTTGATTCTTCAAGAGCTCTAAATTCTATTTCACAACTGTATCTAGTTCTATATTGGCTAATTCTGATTTTTCGTTAACCCTCTTTTTCCTTTTTAATTCTCCTTTTTGTTTTACTTTGTGTTTTTGATTTGATTTTCTTTTTAACTTTGTTTTTTTTCTTTTTTCTTTTTTGTTATATGTTAAAGAAAACTTTTTTTTTCTTCATTATCTTGATTTTCTTGATTTTGATTAGTCGTTAACATTTCTAGCTCTTGCTTCGATAAATCTCTCATGACGTTGAAAGATTGTTGAGTAACTTGAATGTTTTCTGTATAGTTCTCATGTACATCCTCTTTTGTAATCATTTGTTCTTGAAGTTCATAAACTGCTTTTTCCACGTTTAAAGGCTTAGTTTTAAGAAATTCACTTGATTCTTCAAGAGCTCTAATTTCTATTTCACAACTGTATCTAGTTCTATATTGGCTAATTCTGATTTTTCGTTAACCCTCTTTTTCTTTTTAATTCTCCTTTTTGGTTTACTTTGTCCTTTTGATTTGATTTCCTTTTTAACTTTGGTATTTTTTTTTTCTTTTTTGTTATATGTTAAAGAAAACTTTTTATTTCTTCATTATTTTTGATTTTCTCGATTTTGATTAGTCGTTAAAATTTCTAGCTCTTGCTTCGTTAAATCTCTCATGGCATTGAAAGATTGTTGGGTATCTTGAATGTTTTCTAGATATTTCTCATGTACAACCCCATTTTTAACCATTCGTTCTTGAAGTTCATAAACTGTTTTTTCCACGTTTGAGAGCATAGTTTTAAGAAATTCACTTGATTCTTCAAGAGCTCTAATTTCTATTTCACAACTGTATCTAGTTCTATATTGGCTAATTCTGATTTTTCGTTAACCCTCTTTTTCCTTTTTAATTCTCCTTTTAGTTTTACTTTGTCCTTTTGATTTGATTTTCTTTTTATCTTTGGTATTTTTTTTTTTTTTCTTTTTTGTTATATGTTAAAGGAAACTTTGTTTTTCTTCATTATTTTTGATTTTCTCGATTTTGATTAGTCGTTAATATTTCTAGCTCTTGCTTCGTTAAATCTCTCATGGCATTGAAAGATTGTTGGGTAACTTGAATGTTTTCTAGATATTTCTCATGTACAACCCCATTTTTAACCATTCGTTCTTTAAGTTCATAAACTGCTTTTTCCACGTTTGAGAGCATAGTTTTAAGAAATTCACTTGATTCTTTAAGAGCTGTAATTTCTATTTCACACCTGTATCTAGTTCTATATTGGCTAATTCTGATTTTTCGTTAACCCTCTTTTTCCTTTTTAATTCTCCTTTTAGTTTTACTTTGTGTTTTTGATTTGATTTTCTTTTTAACTTTGTTTTTTTTTCTTTTTTCTTTTTTGTTATATGTTAAAGAAAACTTTGTTTTTCTTCATTATTTTTTTATTTTCTCGATTTTGATTAGTCGTTAACATTTCTAGCTCTTGCTTCGATAAATCTCTCATGACATTGAAAGATTGTTGAGTAACTTGAATGTTTTCTGGATATTTCTCATGTACAACCTCATTTATAATCATTTGTTCTTGAAGTCCATAAACTGCTTTTTCCACGTTTGAGAGCATAGTTTTAAGAAATTCACTTGATTCTTCAAGAGCTCTAATTTCTATTTCACAACTGTATCTAGTTCTATATTGGCTAATTCTGATTTTTCGTTAACCCTCTTTTTCCTTTTTAATTCTCCTTTTAGTTTTACTTTGTCCTTTTGATTTGATTTCCTTTTTAACTTTGGTATTTTTTTTTGTTCTTTTTTGTTATATGTTAAAGAAAACTTTGTTTTTCTTCATTATTTTTGATTTTCTCGATTTTGATTAGTCGTTAACATTTCTAGCTCTTGCTTCGATAAATCTCTCATGACATTGAAAGATTGTTGAGTAACTTGAATGTTTTCTGGATATTTCTCATGTACAACCCCATTTTTAACCATTCGTTCTTGAAGTTCATAAACTGCTTTTTCCACGTTTGAAGGCTTAGTTTTAAGAAATTCACTTGATTCTTCAAGAGCTCTAATTTCTATTTCACAACTGTATCTAGTTCTATATTGGCTAATTCTGATTTTTCGTTAACCCTCTTTTTCCTTTTTAATTCTCCTTTTTGTTTTACTTTGTGTTTTTGATTTGATTTTCTTTTTAACTTTGTTTTTTTTCTTTTTTCTTTTTTGTTATATGTTAAAGAAAACTTTGTTTTTCTTCATTATTTTTGATTTTCTCGATTTTGATTAGTCGTTAATATTTCTAGCTCTTGCTTCGTTAAATCTCTCATGGCATTGAAATATTGTTGGGTAACTTGAATGTTTTCTGGATATTTCTCATGTACAACCTCATTTATAATCATTCGTTCTTTAAGTTCATAAACTGCTTTTTCCACGTTTGAGAGCATAGTTTTAAGAAATTCACTTGATTCTTTAAGAGCTGTAATTTCTATTTCACACCTGTATCTAGTTCTATATTGGCTAATTCTGATTTTTCGTTAACCCTCTTTTTCCTTTTTAATTCTCCTTTTAGTTTTACTTTGTCCTTTTGATTTGATTTTCTTTTTATCTTTGGTATTTTTTTTTTTTTTCTTTTTTGTTATATGTTAAAGAAAACTTTGTTTTTCTTCATTATTTTTGATTTTCTCGATTTTGATTAGTCGTTAACATTTCTAGCTCTTGCTTCGATAAATCTCTCATGACATTGAAAGATTGTTGAGTAACTTGAATGTTTTCTGGATATTTCTCATGTACAACCCCATTTTTAACCATTCGTTCTTGAAGTTCATAAACTGCTTTTTCCACGTTTGAAGGCTTAGTTTTAATAAATTCACTTGATTCTTCAAGAGCTCTAATTTCTATTTCACAACTGTATCTAGTTCTATATTGGCTAATTCTGATTTTTCGTTAACCCTCTTTTTCCTTTTTAATTCTCCTTTTTGTTTTACTTTGTGTTTTTGATTTGATTTTCTTTTTAACTTTGTTTTTTTTCTTTTTTGTTATATGTTAAAGAAAACTTTGTTTTTCTTCATTATTTTTTATTTTCTCGATTTTGATTAGTCGTTAACATTTCTAGCTCTTGCTTCGATAAATCTCTCATGACATTGAAAGATTGTTGAGTAACTTGACTGTTTTCTGGATATTTCTCATGTACAACCTCATTTATAATCATTCGTTCTTGAAGTCCATAAACTGCTTTTTCCACGTTTGAGAGCATAGTTTTAAGAAATTCACTTGATTCTTTAAGAGCTGTAATTTCTATTTCACACCTGTATCTAGTTCTATATTGGCTAATTCTGATTTTTCGTTAACCCTCTTTTCCTTTTTAATTCTCCTTTTTGTTTTACTTTGTGTTTTTGATTTGATTTTCTTTTTAACTTTGTTTTTTTCCTTTTTTCTTTTTTGTTATATGTTAAAGAAAACTTTTTTTTTCTTCATTATCTTGAATTTCTTGATTTTGATTAGTCGTTAACATTTCTAGCTCTTGCTTCGATAAATCTCTCATGACGTTGAAAGATTGTTGAGTAACTTGAATGTTTTCTGTATAGTTCTCATGTACATCCTCTTTTGTAATCATTTGTTCTTGAAGTTCATAAACTGCTTTTTCCACGTTTGAAGGCTTAGTTTTAAGAAATTCACTTGATTCTTCAAGAGCTCTAATTTCTATTTCACAACTGTATCTAGTTCTATATTGGCTAATTCTGAGTTTTCGTTAACCCTCTTTTTCTTTTTAATTCTCCTTTTTGGTTTACTTTGTCCTTTTGATTTGATTTTCTTTTTAACTTTAGTATTTTTTTGTTTCTTTTTTGTTATATGTTAAAGAAAACTTTTTATTTCTTCATTATTTTTGATTTTCTCGATTTTGATTAGTCGTTAATATTTCTAGCTGTTGCTTCGTTAAATCTCTCATGGCATTGAAAGATTGTTGGGTAACTTGAATGTTTTCTAGATATTTCTCATGTACAACCCCATTTTTAACCATTCGTTCTTTAAGTTCATAAACTGCTTTTTCCACGTTTGAGAGCATAGTTTTAAGAAATTCACTTGATTCTTTAAGAGCTGTAATTTCTATTTCACACCTGTATCTAGTTCTATATTGGCTAATTCTGATTTTTCGTTAACCCTCTTTTTCCTTTTAAATTCTCCTTTTAGTTTTACTTTGTCCTTTTGATTTGATTTCCTTTTTAACTTTGGTATTTTTTTTTTTTGTTCTTTTTTGTTATATGTTAAAGAAAACTTTGTTTTTCTTCATTATTTTTGATTTTCTCGATTTTGATTAGTCGTTAATATTTCTAGCTCTTGCTTCGTTAAATCTCTCATGGCATTGAAAGATTGTTGGGTATCTTGAATGTTTTCTAGATATTTCTCATGTACAACCCCATTTTTAACCATTCGTTCTTGAAGTTCATAAACTGTTTTTTCCAAGTTTGAAGGCTTAGTTTTAAGAAATTCACTTGATTCTTCAAGAGCTCTAATTTCTATTTCACAACTGTATCTAGTTCTATATTGGCTAATTCTGATTTTTCGTTAACCCTCTTTTTCCTTTTTAATTCTCCTTTTTGTTTTACTTTGTGTTTTTGATTTGATTTTCTTTTTAACTTTGTTTTTTTTTCTTTTTTCTTTTTTGTTATATGTTAAAGAAAACTTTTTTTTTCTTCATTATCTTGATTTTCTTGATTTTGATTAGTCGTTAACATTTTCTCGATACTGGCCGTTTGTTCAAGTGAAATGTAAGTAAAACCACTAGAACGCTTTATTTTTTAGATTCTTTATTTCGCCTGATATTTCAGATGAAATTGAGGAAAAACTACTGGAACACGAGATTTTTCAAATATTCTCGATACTGGCCGTTTGTACCAGTGAAGAGTAAGTAAAACCACTGGAACGTCTTATTTTTCCAAGATTCTTCATTTCGCCTGATATTTCAGAGGAAAAAGAGAAAAAACTACTGGAACACGAGATTTTTCAAATATTCTCGATACTGGCCGTTTGTACCAGTGAAGTGTAAGTAAAACCACTGGAACGTCTTATTTCTCCAAAATTCTTCATTTCGCCTGATATTTCAGAGGAAATTGAGAAAAAACTGCTTGAACACGAGATTTTTCAAATATTCTCGATACTGGCCGTTTGTACCAGTGAAGTGTAAGTAAAACCACTGGAACGTCTTATTTTTCCAAGATTCTTCATTTCGCCTGATATTTCAGAGGAAATTGAGAAAAAACTACTGGAACACGACATTTTTCAAATATTCTCGATACTGGCCGTTTGTACCAGTGAAATGTAAGTAAAACCACTGGAACGTCTTATTTGTCGAAAATTCTTCATGTCGCCTGATATTTCAGAGGAAAATGAGAAAAAACTACTGGAACACGAGATTTTACAAATATTCTCGATACTGGCCGTTTGTACCAGTGAAGTGTAAGTAAAACCACTGGCACGTCTTATTTGTCGAAAATTCTTCATTTCGCCTGATATTTCAGAGGAAATTGAGAAAAAACTGCTTGAACACGAGATTTTTCAAATATTCTCGATACTGGCCGTTTGTACCAGTGAAGCGTAAGTAAAACCACTGGAACGTCTTATTTTTCCAAGATTCTTCATTTCGCCTGATATTTCAGAGGAAATTGAGAAAAAACTACTGGAACACGAGATTTTTCAAATATTCTCGATACTGGCCGTTTGTACCAGTGAAATGTAAGTAAAACCACTGGAACGTCTTATTTGTCCAAAATTCTTCATTTCGCCTGATATTTCAGAGGAAATTGAGAAAGAACTATTGCAACACGAGATTTTTAAAATATTCTCGATACTGGCCGTTTGTACCAGTGAAAAGTAAGTGAAACCACTTCAACACTTTATTTTTCAAAGATTCTTCATTTCGCGTGATATTTCAGAGGAAATTGAGAAAAAACTACTGGAACACGAGATTTTTCAAATATTCTCGATACTAGCCGTTTGTACCAGTGAAGTGTAAGTAAAACCACTGGAACGTCTTATTTGTCGAAAATTCTTCATTTCGCCTGATATTTCAGAGGAAATTGAGGAAAAACTACTGGAACACGAGATTTTTCAAATATTATCGATACTAGCCGTTTGTTCCAGTGAAATGTAAGTAAAACCACTGGAACGTCTTATTTGTCGAAAATACTTCATTTCGCCTGATAGTTCAGAGGAAATTTAGAAAAAACTACTGGAACACGAGATTTTTCAAATATTCTCGATACTGGCCGTTTGTACCAGTGAAGTGTAAGTAAAACCACTGGAACGTCTTATTTTTCCATGATTCTTCATTTCGCCTGATATTTCAGAAGAAAATGAGAAAAAAATACTGGAACACGAGATTTTTCAAATATTCTCGATACTGGCCGTTTGTACCAGTGAAGTGTAAGTAAAACCACTGGAACGTCTTATTTGTCGAAAATTCTTCATTTCGCCTGATATTTCAGAGGAAATTGAGAAAAAACTGCTTGAACACGAGATTTTTCAAATATTCTCGATACTGGCCGTTTGTACCAGTGAAGCGTAAGTAAAACCACTGGAACGTCTTATTTTTCCAAGATTCTTCATTTCGCCTGATATTTCAGAGGAAATTGAGAAAAAACTACTGGAACACGAGATTTTTCAAATATTCTCGATACTGGCCGTTTGTACCAGTGAAATGTAAGTAAAACCACTGGAACGTCTTATTTGTCGAAAATTCTTCATTTCGCCTGATATTTCAGAGGAAAATGAGAAAAAACTACTGGAACACGAGATTTTTCAAATATTCTCGATACTGGCCGTTTGTACCAGTGAAGTGTAAGTAAAACCACTGGAACGTCTTATTTGTCGAAAATTCTTCATTTCGCCTGATATTTCAGAGGAAATTGAGAAAAAACTGCTTGAACACGAGATTTTTCAAATATTCTCGATACTGGCCGTTTGTACCAGTGAAATGTAAGTAAAACCACTGGAACGTCTTATTTGTCCAAAATTCTTCATTTCGCCTGATATTTCAGAGGAAATTGAGAAAAAACTGCTTGAACACGAGATTTTTCAAATATTCTCGATACTGGCCGTTTGTACCAGTGAAATGTAAGTGAAACCACTTCAACACTTTATTTTTCAAAGATTCTTCATTTCGCCTGATATTTCAGAGGAAATTGAGAAAAAACTACTGGAACACGAGATTTTTCAAATATTCTCAATACTAGCCGTTTGTACCAGTGAAGGGTAAGTAAAACCCCTGGAACGTCTTATTTTTCCAAGATTCTTCATTTCGCCTGATATTTCAGAGGAAAAAGAGAAAAAACTACTGGAACACGAGATTTTTCATATATTCTCGATACTGACCGTTTGTACCAGTGAAGTGTAAGTAAAACCACTGGAACGTCTTATTTGTCGAAAATTCTTCATTTCGCCTGATATTTCAGAGGAAATTGAGGAAAAACTACTGGAACACGAGATTTTTCAAATATTCTCGATACTAGCCGTTTGTTCCAGTGAAATGTAAGTAAAACCACTGGAACGTCTTATTTGTCGAAAATACTTCATTTCGCCTGATAGTTCAGAGGAAATTTAGAAAAAACTACTGGAACACGAGATTTTTCAAATATTCTCGATACTGGCCGTTTGTACCAGTGAAGTGTAAGTAAAACCACTGGAACGTCTTATTTTTCCATGATTCTTCATTTCGCCTGATATTTCAGAAGAAAATGAGAAAAAACTACTGGAACACGAGATTTTTCAAATATTCTCGATACTGGCCGTTTGTACCAGTGAAGTGTAAGTAAAACCACTGGAACGTCTTATTTGTCGAAAATTCTTCATTTCGCCTGATATTTCAGAGGAAAATGAGAAAAAACTGCTTGAACACGAGATTTTTCAAATATTCTCGATACTGGCCGTTTGTACCAGTGAAGTGTAAGTAAAACCACTGGAACGTCTTATTTTTCCAAGATTCTTCATTTCGCCTGATATTTCAGAGGAAATTGAGAAAAAACTACTGGAACACGAGATTTTTCAAATATTCTCGATACTGGCCGTTTGTACCAGTGAAATGTAAGTAAAACCACTGGAACGTCTTATTTGTCGAAAATTCTTCATTTCGCCTGATATTTCAGAGGAAAATGAGAAAAAACTACTGGAACACGAGATTTTTCAAATATTCTCGATACTGGCCGTTTGTACCAGTGAAGTGTAAGTAAAACCACTGGAACGTCTTATTTGTCGAAAATTCTTCATTTCGGCTGATATTTCAGAGGAAATTGAGAAAAAACTGCTTGAACACGAGATTTTTCAAATATTCTCGATACTGGCCGTTTGTACCAGTGAAGCGTAAGTAAAACCACTGGAACGTCTTATTTTTCCAAGATTCTTCATTTCGCCTGATATTTCAGAGGAAATTGAGGAAAAACTACTGGAACACGAGATTTTTCAAATATTCTCGATACTGGCTGTTTGTACCAGTGAAATGTAAGTAAAACCACTGGAACGTCTTATTTGTCCAAAATTCTTCATTTCGCCTGATATTTCAGAGGAAATTGAGAAAGAACTATTGCAACACGAGATTTTTAAAATATTCTCGATACTGGCCGTTTGTACCAGTGAAATGTAAGTGACACCACTTCAACACTTTATTTTTCAAAGATTCTTCATTTCGCCTGATATTTCAGAGGAAATTGAGAAAAAACTACTGGAACACGAGATTTTTCAAATATTTTCGATACTAGCCGTTTGTACCAGTGAAGGGTAAGTAAAACCACTGGAACGTCTTATTTGTCCAAAATTCTTCATTTCGCCTGATATTTCAGAGGAAATTGAGAAAGAACAATTGCAACACGAGATTTTTAAAATATTCTCGATACTGGCCGTTTGTACCAGTGAAATGTAAGTGAAACCACTTCAACACTTTATTTTTCAAAGATTCTTCATTTCGCCTGATATTTCAGAGGAAATTGAGAAAAAACTACTGGAACACGAGATTTTTCAAATATTCTCGATACTGGCCGTTTGTACCAGTGAAATGTAAGTAAAACCACTGGAACGTCTTATTTGTCGAAAATTCTTCATTTCGCCTGATATTTCAGAGGAAAATGAGAAAAAACTACTGGAACACGAGATTTTTCAAATATTCTCGATACTGGCCGTTTGTACCAGTGAAGTGTAAGTAAAACCACTGGAACGTCTTATTTGTCGAAAATTCTTCATTTCGGCTGATATTTCAGAGGAAATTGAGAAAAAACTGCTTGAACACGAGATTTTTCAAATATTCTCGATACTGGCCGTTTGTACCAGTGAAGCGTAAGTAAAACCACTGGAACGTCTTATTTGTCCAAAATTCTTCATTTCGCCTGATATTTCAGAGGAAATTGAGAAAGAACTATTGCAACACGAGATTTTTAAAATATTCTCGATACTGGCCGTTTGTACCAGTGAAATGTAAGTGAAACCACTTCAACACTTTATTTTTCAAAGATTCTTCATTTCGCCTGATATTTCAGAGGAAATTGAGAAAAAA
Source organism: Anthrax anthrax (assembly GCA_963971155.1). Lineage (NCBI taxonomy): Eukaryota > Metazoa > Arthropoda > Insecta > Diptera > Bombyliidae > Anthrax > Anthrax anthrax. The sequence continues at coordinate 42,574 of OZ020125.1, read as the reverse complement.
CTACTGGAACACGAGATTTTTCAAATATTTTCGATACTAGCCGTTTGTACCAGTGAAGGGTAAGTAAAACCACTGGAACGTCTTATTTTTCCAAGATTCTTCATTTCGCCTGATATTTCAGAGGAAAAAGAGAAAAAACTACTGGAACACGAGATTTTTCAAATATTCTCGATACTGGCCGTTTGTACCAGTGAAGTGTAAGTAAAACCACTGGAACGTCTTATTTGTCGAAAATTCTTCATTTCGCCTGATATTTCAGAGGAAATTGAGGAAAAACTACTGGAACACGAGATTTTTCAAATATTCTCGATACTAGCCGTTTGTTCCAGTGAAATGTAAGTAAAACCACTGGAACGTCTTATTTGTCGAAAATACTTCATTTCGCCTGATAGTTCAGAGGAAATTTAAAAAAACTACTGGAACACGAGATTTTTCAAATATTCTCGATACTGGCCGTTTGTACCAGTGAAGTGTAAGTAAAACCACTGGAACGTCTTATTTTTCCAAGATTCTTCATTTCGCCTGATATTTCAGAGGAAATTGAGAAAAAACTACTGGAACACGAGATTTTTCAAATATTCTCGATACTGGCCGTTTGTACCAGTGAAATGTAAGTAAAACCACTGGAACGTCTTATTTTTCCAAGATTCTTCATTTCGCCTGATATTTCAGAGGAAATTGAGAAAAAACTATTGCAACACGAGATTTTTAAAATATTCTCGATACTGGCCGTTTGTTCAAGTGAAATGTAAGTAAACCACTAGAACGTCTTATTTGTCGAAAATTCTTCATTTCGCCTGATATTTCAGAGGAAATTGAGAAAAAACTGCTTGAACACGAGATTTTTCAAATATTCTCGATACTGGCCGTTTGTACCAGTGAAGCGTAAGTAAAACCACTGGAACGTCTTATTTTTCCAAGATTCTTCATTTCGCCTGATATTTCAGAGGAAATTGAGGAAAAACTACTGGAACACGAGATTTTTCAAATATTCTCGATACTGGCTGTTTGTACCAGTGAAATGTAAGTAAAACCACTGGAACGTCTTATTTCTCCAAAATTCTTCATTTCGCCTGATATTTCAGAGGAAATTTAAAAAAACTACTGGAACACGAGATTTTTCAAATATTCTCGATACTGGCCGTTTGTACCAGTGAAGTGTAAGTAAAACCACTGGAACGTCTTATTTTTCCAAGATTCTTCATTTCGCCTGATATTTCAGAGGAAATTGAGAAAAAACTACTGGAACACGAGATTTTTCAAATATTCTCGATACTGGCGGTTTGTACCAGTGAAATGTAAGTAAAACCACTGGAACGTCTTATTTGTCGAAAATTCTTCATTTCGCCTGATATTTCAGAGGAAAATGAGAAAACACTACTGGAACACGAGATTTTTCAAATATTCTCGATACTGGCCGTTTGTACCAGTGAAGTGTAAGTAAAACCACTGGAACGTCTTATTTGTCGAAAATTCTTCATTTCGCCTGATATTTCAGAGGAAATTGAGAAAAAACTGCTTGAACACGAGATTTTTCAAATATTCTCGATACTGGCCGTTTGTACCAGTGAAGCGTAAGTAAAAACACTTGAACGTCTTATTTGTCGAAAATTCTTCATTTCGCCTGATATTTCAGAGGAAATTGAGAAAAAACTACTGGAACACGAGATTTTTAAAATATTCTCGATACTGGCCGTTTGTACCAGTGAAATGTAAGTGAAACCACTTCAACACTTTATTTTTCAAAGATTCTTCATTTCGCCTGATATTTCAGAGGAAATTTAGAAAAAACTACTGGAACACGAGATTTTTCAAATATTCTCGATACTAGCCGTTTGTATTAGTGAAGGGTAAGTAAAACCACTGGAACGTCTTATTTTTCCAAGATTCTTCATTTCGCCTGATATTTCAGAGGAAAAAGAGAAAAAACTACTGGAACACGAGATTTTTCAAATATTCTCGATACTGGCCGTTTGTACCAGTGAAGTGTAAGTAAAACCACTGGAACGTCTTATTTGTCGAAAATTCTTCATTTCGCCTGATATTTCAGAGGAAATTGAGGAAAAACTACTGGAACACGAGATTTTTCAAATATTCTCGATACTAGCCGTTTGTTCCAGTGAAATGTAAGTAAAACCACTGGAACGTCTTATTTGTCGAAAATACTTCATTTCGCCTGATAGTTCAGAGGAAATTTAAAAAAACTACTGGAACACGAGACTTTTCAAATATTCTCGATACTGGCCGTTTGTACCAGTGAAGTGTAAGTAAAACCACTAGAACGCTTTATTTTTCCAAGATTCTTCATTTCGCCTGATATTTCAGAGGAAATTGAGAAAAAACTACTGGAACACGAGATTTTTCAAATATTCTCGATACTGGCCGTTTGTACCAGTGAAATGTAAGTAAAACCACTGGAACGTCTTATTTGTCGAAAATTCTTCATTTCACCTGATATTTCAGAGGAAATTGAGAAAAAACTACTGGAACACGAGATTTCTCAAATATTCTCAGTACCTGCCGTTTGTACCAGTGAAATGTAAGTAAAACCACTGGAACGTCTTATTTGTCCAAAATTCTTCATTTCGCCTGATATTTCAGAGGAAATTGAGAAAGAACTATTGCAACACGAGATTTTTAAAATATTCTCGATACTGGCCGTTTGTACCAGTGAAATGTAAGTGAAACCACTTCAACACTTTATTTTTCAAAGATTCTTCATTTCGCCTGATATTTCAGAGGAAATTGAGAAAAAACTACTGGAACACGAGATTTTTCAAATATTTTCGATACTAGCCGTTTGTACCAGTGAAGGGTAAGTAAAACCACTGGAACGTCTTATTTTTCCAAGATTCTTCATTTCGCCTGATATTTCAGAGGAAAAAGAGAAAAAACTACTGGAACACGAGATTTTTCAAATATTCTCGATACTGGCCGTTTGTACCAGTGAAGTGTAAGTAAAACCACTGGAACGTCTTATTTGTCGAAAATTCTTCATTTCGCCTGATATTTCAGAGGAAATTGAGGAAAAACTACTGGAACACGAGATTTTTCAAATATTCTCGATACTAGCCGTTTGTTCCAGTGAAATGTAAGTAAAACCACTGGAACGTCTTATTTGTCGAAAATACTTCATTTCGCCTGATAGTTCAGAGGAAATTTAAAAAAACTACTGGAACACGAGATTTTTCAAATATTCTCGATACTGGCCGTTTGTACCAGTGAAGTGTAAGTAAAACCACTGGAACGTCTTATTTTTCCAAGATTCTTCATTTCGCCTGATATTTCAGAGGAAATTGAGAAAAAACTACTGGAACACGAGATTTTTCAAATATTCTCGATACTGGCCGTTTGTACCAGTGAAATGTAAGTAAAACCACTGGAACGTCTTATTTTTCCAAGATTCTTCATTTCGCCTGATATTTCAGAGGAAATTGAGAAAAAACTATTGCAACACGAGATTTTTAAAATATTCTCGATACTGGCCGTTTGTACCAGTGAAGTGTAAGTAAAACCACTGGAACGTCTTATTTGTCGAAAATTCTTCATTTCGGCTGATATTTCAGAGGAAATTGAGAAAAAACTGCTTGAACACGAGATTTTTCAAATATTCTCGATACTGGCCGTTTGTACCAGTGAAGCGTAAGTAAAACCACTGGAACGTCTTATTTGTCCAAAATTCTTCATTTCGCCTGATATTTCAGAGGAAATTGAGAAAAAACTGCTTGAACACGAGATTTTTCAAATATTCTCGATACTGGCCGTTTGTACCAGTGAAGCGTAAGTAAAACCACTTGAACGTCTTATTTGTCGAAAATTCTTCATTTCGCCTGATATTTCAGAGGAAATTGAGAAAAAACTACTGGAACACGAGATTTTTAAAATATTCTCGATACTGGCCGTTTGTACCAGTGAAATGTAAGTGAAACCACTTCAACACTTTATTTTTCAAAGATTCTTCATTTCGCCTGATATTTCAGAGGAAATTTAGAAAAAACTACTGGAACACGAGATTTTTCTAATATTCTCGATACTAGCCGTTTGTATTAGTGAAGGGTAAGTAAAACCACTGGAACGTCTTATTTTTCCAAGATTCTTCATTTCGCCTGATATTTCAGAGGAAAAAGAGAAAAAACTACTGGAACACGAGATTTTTCAAATATTCTCGATACTGGCCGTTTGTTCCAGTGAAATGTAAGTAAAACCACTGGAACGTCTTATTTGTCGAAAATACTTCATTTCGCCTGATAGTTCAGAGGAAATTTAAAAAAACTACTGGAACACGAGATTTTTCAAATATTCTCGATACTGGCCGTTTGTACCAGTGAAGTGTAAGTAAAACCACTGGAACGTCTTATTTTTCCAAGATTCTTCATTTCGCCTGATATTTCAGAGGAAATTGAGAAAAAACTACTGGAACACGAGATTTTTCAAATATTCTCGATACTGGCCGTTTGTACCAGTGAAATGTAAGTAAAACCACTGGAACGTCTTATTTTTCCAAGATTCTTCATTTCGCCTGATATTTCAGAGGAAATTGAGAAAAAACTATTGCAACACGAGATTTTTAAAATATTCTCGATACTGGCCGTTTGTTCAAGTGAAATGTAAGTAAACCACTAGAACGTCTTATTTGTCGAAAATTCTTCATTTCGCCTGATATTTCAGAGGAAATTGAGAAAAAACTGCTTGAACACGAGATTTTTCAAATATTCTCGATACTGGCCGTTTGTACCAGTGAAATGTAAGTAAAACCACTGGAACGTCTTATTTGTCGAAAATTCTTCATTTCGCCTGATATTTCAGAGGAAAATGAGAAAAAACTACTGGAACACGAGATTTTTCAAATATTCTCGATACTGGCCGTTTGTACCAGTGAAGTGTAAGTAAAACCACTGGAACGTCTTATTTGTCGAAAATTCTTCATTTCGGCTGATATTTCAGAGGAAATTGAGAAAAAACTGCTTGAACACGAGATTTTTCAAATATTCTCGATACTGGCCGTTTGTACCAGTGAAGCGTAAGTTAAACCACTGGAACGTCTTATTTGTCCAAAATTCTTCATTTCGCCTGATATTTCAGAGGAAATTGAGAAAGAACTATTGCAACACGAGATTTTTAAAATATTCTCGATACTGGCCGTTTGTACCAGTGAAATGTAAGTGAAACCACTTCAACACTTTATTTTTCAAAGATTCTTCATTTCGCCTGATATTTCAGAGGAAATTGAGAAAAAACTACTGGAACACGAGATTTTTCAAATATTTTCGATACTAGCCTTTTGTACCAGTGAAGGGTAAGTAAAACCACTGGAACGTCTTATTTTTCCAAGATTCTTCATTTCGCCTGATATTTCAGAGGAAAAAGAGAAAAAACTACTGGAACACGAGATTTTTCAAATATTCTCGATACTGGCCGTTTGTACCAGTGAAGTGTAAGTAAAACCACTGGAACGTCTTATTTGTCGAAAATTCTTCATTTCGCCTGATATTTCAGAGGAAATTGAGGAAAAACTACTGGAACACGAGATTTTTCAAATATTCTCGATACTAGCCGTTTGTTCCAGTGAAATGTAAGTAAAACCACTGGAACGTCTTATTTGTCGAAAATACTTCATTTCGCCTGATAGTTCAGAGGAAATTTAAAAAAACTACTGGAACACGAGATTTTTCAAATATTCTCGATACTGGCCGTTTGTACCAGTGAAGTGTAAGTAAAACCACTGGAACGTCTTATTTTTCCAAGATTCTTCATTTCGCCTGATATTTCAGAGGAAATTGAGAAAAAACTACTGGAACACGAGATTTTTCAAATATTCTCGATACTGGCCGTTTGTACCAGTGAAATGTAAGTAAAACCACTGGAACGTCTTATTTTTCCAAGATTCTTCATTTCGCCTGATATTTCAGAGGAAATTGAGAAAAAACTATTGCAACACGAGATTTTTAAAATATTCTCGATACTGGCCGTTTGTTCAAGTGAAATGTAAGTAAACCACTAGAACGTCTTATTTGTCGAAAATTCTTCATTTCGCCTGATATTTCAGAGGAAATTGAGAAAAAACTGCTTGAACACGAGATTTTTCAAATATTCTCGATACTGGCCGTTTGTACCAGTGAAGCGTAAGTAAAACCACTGGAACGTCTTATTTTTCCAAGATTCTTCATTTCGCCTGATATTTCAGAGGAAATTGAGGAAAAACTACTGGAACACGAGATTTTTCAAATATTCTCGATACTGGCTGTTTGTACCAGTGAAATGTAAGTAAAACCACTGGAACGTCTTATTTCTCCAAAATTCTTCATTTCGCCTGATATTTCAGAGGAAATTTAAAAAAACTACTGGAACACGAGATTTTTCAAATATTCTCGATACTGGCCGTTTGTACCAGTGAAGTGTAAGTAAAACCACTGGAACGTCTTATTTTTCCAAGATTCTTCATTTCGCCTGATATTTCAGAGGAAAAAGAGAAAAAACTACTGGAACACGAGATTTTTCAAATATTCTCGATACTGGCCGTTTGTACCAGTGAAGTGTAAGTAAAACCACTGGAACGTCTTATTTGTCGAAAATTCTTCATTTCGCCTGATATTTCAGAGGAAATTGAGGAAAAACTACTGGAACACGAGATTTTTCAAATATTCTCGATACTAGCCGTTTGTTCCAGTGAAATGTAAGTAAAACCACTGGAACGTCTTATTTGTCGAAAATACTTCATTTCGCCTGATAGTTCAGAGGAAATTTAAAAAAACTACTGGAACACGAGACTTTTCAAATATTCTCGATACTGGCCGTTTGTACCAGTGAAGTGTAAGTAAAACCACTAGAACGCTTTATTTTTCCAAGATTCTTCATTTCGCCTGATATTTCAGAGGAAATTGAGAAAAAACTACTGGAACACGAGATTTTTCAAATATTCTCGATACTGGCCGTTTGTACCAGTGAAATGTAAGTAAAACCACTGGAACGTCTTATTTGTCGAAAATTCTTCATTTCACCTGATATTTCAGAGGAAATTGAGAAAAAACTACTGGAACACGAGATTTCTCAAATATTCTCAGTACCTGCCGTTTGTACCAGTGAAATGTAAGTAAAACCACTGGAACGTCTTATTTGTCCAAAATTCTTCATTTCGCCTGATATTTCAGAGGAAATTGAGAAAGAACTATTGCAACACGAGATTTTTAAAATATTCTCGATACTGGCCGTTTGTACCAGTGAAATGTAAGTGAAACCACTTCAACACTTTATTTTTCAAAGATTCTTCATTTCGCCTGATATTTCAGAGGAAATTGAGAAAAAACTACTGGAACACGAGATTTTTCAAATATTTTCGATACTAGCCGTTTGTACCAGTGAAGGGTAAGTAAAACCACTGGAACGTCTTATTTTTCCAAGATTCTTCATTTCGCCTGATATTTCAGAGGAAAAAGAGAAAAAACTACTGGAACACGAGATTTTTCAAATATTCTCGATACTGGCCGTTTGTACCAGTGAAGTGTAAGTAAAACCACTGGAACGTCTTATTTGTCGAAAATTCTTCATTTCGCCTGATATTTCAGAGGAAATTGAGGAAAAACTACTGGAACACGAGATTTTTCAAATATTCTCGATACTAGCCGTTTGTTCCAGTGAAATGTAAGTAAAACCACTGGAACGTCTTATTTGTCGAAAATACTTCATTTCGCCTGATAGTTCAGAGGAAATTTAAAAAAACTACTGGAACACGAGATTTTTCAAATATTCTCGATACTGGCCGTTTGTACCAGTGAAGTGTAAGTAAAACCACTGGAACGTCTTATTTTTCCAAGATTCTTCATTTCGCCTGATATTTCAGAGGAAATTGAGAAAAAACTACTGGAACACGAGATTTTTCAAATATTCTCGATACTGGCCGTTTGTACCAGTGAAATGTAAGTAAAACCACTGGAACGTCTTATTTTTCCAAGATTCTTCATTTCGCCTGATATTTCAGAGGAAATTGAGAAAAAACTATTGCAACACGAGATTTTTAAAATATTCTCGATACTGGCCGTTTGTACCAGTGAAGTGTAAGTAAAACCACTGGAACGTCTTATTTGTCGAAAATTCTTCATTTCGGCTGATATTTCAGAGGAAATTGAGAAAAAACTGCTTGAACACGAGATTTTTCAAATATTCTCGATACTGGCCGTTTGTACCAGTGAAGCGTAAGTAAAACCACTGGAACGTCTTATTTGTCCAAAATTCTTCATTTCGCCTGATATTTCAGAGGAAATTGAGAAAAAACTGCTTGAACACGAGATTTTTCAAATATTCTCGATACTGGCCGTTTGTACCAGTGAAGCGTAAGTAAAACCACTTGAACGTCTTATTTGTCGAAAATTCTTCATTTCGCCTGATATTTCAGAGGAAATTGAGAAAAAACTACTGGAACACGAGATTTTTAAAATATTCTCGATACTGGCCGTTTGTACCAGTGAAATGTAAGTGAAACCACTTCAACACTTTATTTTTCAAAGATTCTTCATTTCGCCTGATATTTCAGAGGAAATTTAGAAAAAACTACTGGAACACGAGATTTTTCTAATATTCTCGATACTAGCCGTTTGTATTAGTGAAGGGTAAGTAAAACCACTGGAACGTCTTATTTTTCCAAGATTCTTCATTTCGCCTGATATTTCAGAGGAAAAAGAGAAAAAACTACTGGAACACGAGATTTTTCAAATATTCTCGATACTGGCCGTTTGTTCCAGTGAAATGTAAGTAAAACCACTGGAACGTCTTATTTGTCGAAAATACTTCATTTCGCCTGATAGTTCAGAGGAAATTTAAAAAAACTACTGGAACACGAGATTTTTCAAATATTCTCGATACTGGCCGTTTGTACCAGTGAAGTGTAAGTAAAACCACTGGAACGTCTTATTTTTCCAAGATTCTTCATTTCGCCTGATATTTCAGAGGAAATTGAGAAAAAACTACTGGAACACGAGATTTTTCAAATATTCTCGATACTGGCCGTTTGTACCAGTGAAATGTAAGTAAAACCACTGGAACGTCTTATTTTTCCAAGATTCTTCATTTCGCCTGATATTTCAGAGGAAATTGAGAAAAAACTATTGCAACACGAGATTTTTAAAATATTCTCGATACTGGCCGTTTGTTCAAGTGAAATGTAAGTAAACCACTAGAACGTCTTATTTGTCGAAAATTCTTCATTTCGCCTGATATTTCAGAGGAAATTGAGAAAAAACTGCTTGAACACGAGATTTTTCAAATATTCTCGATACTGGCCGTTTGTACCAGTGAAATGTAAGTAAAACCACTGGAACGTCTTATTTGTCGAAAATTCTTCATTTCGCCTGATATTTCAGAGGAAAATGAGAAAAAAACTACTGGAACACGAGATTTTTCAAATATTCTCGATACTGGCCGTTTGTACCAGTGAAGTGTAAGTAAAACCACTGGAACGTCTTATTTGTCGAAAATTCTTCATTTCGGCTGATATTTCAGAGGAAATTGAGAAAAAACTGCTTGAACACGAGATTTTTCAAATATTCTCGATACTGGCCGTTTGTACCAGTGAAGCGTAAGTTAAACCACTGGAACGTCTTATTTGTCCAAAATTCTTCATTTCGCCTGATATTTCAGAGGAAATTGAGAAAGAACTATTGCAACACGAGATTTTTAAAATATTCTCGATACTGGCCGTTTGTACCAGTGAAATGTAAGTGAAACCACTTCAACACTTTATTTTTCAAAGATTCTTCATTTCGCCTGATATTTCAGAGGAAATTGAGAAAAAACTACTGGAACACGAGATTTTTCAAATATTTTCGATACTAGCCTTTTGTACCAGTGAAGGGTAAGTAAAACCACTGGAACGTCTTATTTTTCCAAGATTCTTCATTTCGCCTGATATTTCAGAGGAAAAAGAGAAAAAACTACTGGAACACGAGATTTTTCAAATATTCTCGATACTGGCCGTTTGTACCAGTGAAGTGTAAGTAAAACCACTGGAACGTCTTATTTGTCGAAAATTCTTCATTTCGCCTGATATTTCAGAGGAAATTGAGGAAAAACTACTGGAACACGAGATTTTTCAAATATTCTCGATACTAGCCGTTTGTTCCAGTGAAATGTAAGTAAAACCACTGGAACGTCTTATTTGTCGAAAATACTTCATTTCGCCTGATAGTTCAGAGGAAATTTAAAAAAACTACTGGAACACGAGATTTTTCAAATATTCTCGATACTGGCCGTTTGTACCAGTGAAGTGTAAGTAAAACCACTGGAACGTCTTATTTTTCCAAGATTCTTCATTTCGCCTGATATTTCAGAGGAAATTGAGAAAAAACTACTGGAACACGAGATTTTTCAAATATTCTCGATACTGGCCGTTTGTACCAGTGAAATGTAAGTAAAACCACTGGAACGTCTTATTTTTCCAAGATTCTTCATTTCGCCTGATATTTCAGAGGAAATTGAGAAAAAACTATTGCAACACGAGATTTTTAAAATATTCTCGATACTGGCCGTTTGTTCAAGTGAAATGTAAGTAAACCACTAGAACGTCTTATTTGTCGAAAATTCTTCATTTCGCCTGATATTTCAGAGGAAATTGAGAAAAAACTGCTTGAACACGAGATTTTTCAAATATTCTCGATACTGGCCGTTTGTACCAGTGAAGCGTAAGTAAAACCACTGGAACGTCTTATTTTTCCAAGATTCTTCATTTCGCCTGATATTTCAGAGGAAATTGAGGAAAAACTACTGGAACACGAGATTTTTCAAATATTCTCGATACTGGCTGTTTGTACCAGTGAAATGTAAGTAAAACCACTGGAACGTCTTATTTCTCCAAAATTCTTCATTTCGCCTGATATTTCAGAGGAAATTTAAAAAAACTACTGGAACACGAGATTTTTCAAATATTCTCGATACTGGCCGTTTGTACCAGTGAAGTGTAAGTAAAACCACTGGAACGTCTTATTTTTCCAAGATTCTTCATTTCGCCTGATATTTCAGAGGAAATTGAGAAAAAACTACTGGAACACGAGATTTTTCAAATATTCTCGATACTGGCGGTTTGTACCAGTGAAATGTAAGTAAAACCACTGGAACGTCTTATTTGTCGAAAATTCTTCATTTCGCCTGATATTTCAGAGGAAAATGAGAAAAAACTACTGGAACACGAGATTTTTCAAATATTCTCGATACTGGCCGTTTGTACCAGTGAAGTGTAAGTAAAACCACTGGAACGTCTTATTTGTCGAAAATTCTTCATTTCGCCTGATATTTCAGAGGAAATTGAGAAAAAACTGCTTGAACACGAGATTTTTCAAATATTCTCGATACTGGCCGTTTGTACCAGTGAAGCGTAAGTAAAACCACTGGAACGTCTTATTTGTCGAAAATTCTTCATTTCGCCTGATATTTCAGAGGAAATTGAGAAAAAACTGCTTGAACACGAGATTTTTCAAATATTCTCGATACTGGCCGTTTGTACCAGTGAAGCGTAAGTAAAACCACTTGAACGTCTTATTTGTCGAAAATTCTTCATTTCGCCTGATATTTCAGAGGAAATTGAGAAAAAACTACTGGAACACGAGATTTTTAAAATATTCTCGATACTGGCCGTTTGTACCAGTGAAATGTAAGTGAAACCACTTCAACACTTTATTTTTCAAAGATTCTTCATTTCGCCTGATATTTCAGAGGAAATTTAGAAAAAACTACTGGAACACGAGATTTTTCAAATATTCTCGATACTAGCCGTTTGTATTAGTGAAGGGTAAGTAAAACCACTGGAACGTCTTATTTTTCCAAGATTCTTCATTTCGCCTGATATTTCAGAGGAAAAAGAGAAAAAACTACTGGAACACGAGATTTTTCAAATATTCTCGATACTGGCCGTTTGTACCAGTGAAGTGTAAGTAAAACCACTGGAACGTCTTATTTGTCGAAAATTCTTCATTTCGCCTGATATTTCAGAGGAAATTGAGGAAAAACTACTGGAACACGAGATTTTTCAAATATTCTCGATACTAGCCGTTTGTTCCAGTGAAATGTAAGTAAAACCACTGGAACGTCTTATTTGTCGAAAATACTTCATTTCGCCTGATAGTTCAGAGGAAATTTAAAAAAACTACTGGAACACGAGACTTTTCAAATATTCTCGATACTGGCCGTTTGTACCAGTGAAGTGTAAGTAAAACCACTAGAACGCTTTATTTTTCCAAGATTCTTCATTTCGCCTGATATTTCAGAGGAAATTGAGAAAAAACTACTGGAACACGAGATTTTTCAAATATTCTCGATACTGGCCGTTTGTACCAGTGAAATGTAAGTAAAACCACTGGAACGTCTTATTTGTCGAAAATTCTTCATTTCGGCTGATATTTCAGAGGAAATTGAGAAAAAACTGCTTGAACACGAGATTTTTCAAATATTCTCGATACTGGCCGTTTGTACCAGTGAAGCGTAAGTAAAACCACTGGAACGTCTTATTTGTCCAAAATTCTTCATTTCGCCTGATATTTCAGAGGAAATTGAGAAAGAACTATTGCAACACGAGATTTTTAAAATATTCTCGATACTGGCCGTTTGTACCAGTGAAATGTAAGTGAAACCACTTCAACACTTTATTTTTCAAAGATTCTTCATTTCGCCTGATATTTCAGAGGAAATTGAGAAAAAACTACTGGAACACGAGATTTTTCAAATATTTTCGATACTAGCCGTTTGTACCAGTGAAGGGTAAGTAAAACCACTGGAACGTCTTATTTTTCCAAGATTCTTCATTTCGCCTGATATTTCAGAGGAAAAAGAGAAAAAACTACTGGAACACGAGATTTTTCAAATATTCTCGATACTGGCCGTTTGTACCAGTGAAGTGTAAGTAAAACCACTGGAACGTCTTATTTGTCGAAAATTCTTCATTTCGCCTGATATTTCAGAGGAAATTGAGGAAAAACTACTGGAACACGAGATTTTTCAAATATTCTCGATACTAGCCGTTTGTTCCAGTGAAATGTAAGTAAAACCACTGGAACGTCTTATTTGTCGAAAATACTTCATTTCGCCTGATAGTTCAGAGGAAATTTAAAAAAACTACTGGAACACGAGATTTTTCAAATATTCTCGATACTGGCCGTTTGTACCAGTGAAGTGTAAGTAAAACCACTGGAACGTCTTATTTTTCCAAGATTCTTCATTTCGCCTGATATTTCAGAGGAAATTGAGAAAAAACTACTGGAACACGAGATTTTTCAAATATTCTCGATACTGGCCGTTTGTACCAGTGAAATGTAAGTAAAACCACTGGAACGTCTTATTTTTCCAAGATTCTTCATTTCGCCTGATATTTCAGAGGAAATTGAGAAAAAACTATTGCAACACGAGATTTTTAAAATATTCTCGATACTGGCCGTTTGTTCAAGTGAAATGTAAGTAAACCACTAGAACGTCTTATTTGTCGAAAATTCTTCATTTCGCCTGATATTTCAGAGGAAATTGAGAAAAAACTGCTTGAACACGAGATTTTTCAAATATTCTCGATACTGGCCGTTTGTACCAGTGAAGCGTAAGTAAAACCACTGGAACGTCTTATTTTTCCAAGATTCTTCATTTCGCCTGATATTTCAGAGGAAATTGAGGAAAAACTACTGGAACACGAGATTTTTCAAATATTCTCGATACTGGCTGTTTGTACCAGTGAAATGTAAGTAAAACCACTGGAACGTCTTATTTCTCCAAAATTCTTCATTTCGCCTGATATTTCAGAGGAAATTTAAAAAAACTACTGGAACACGAGATTTTTCAAATATTCTCGATACTGGCCGTTTGTACCAGTGAACTGTAAGTAAAACCACTGGAACGTCTTATTTTTCCAAGATTCTTCATTTCGCCTGATATTTCAGAGGAAATTGAGAAAAAACTACTGGAACACGAGATTTTTCAAATATTCTCGATACTGGCGGTTTGTACCAGTGAAATGTAAGTAAAACCACTGGAACGTCTTATTTGTCGAAAATTCTTCATTTCGCCTGATATTTCAGAGGAAAATGAGAAAAAACTACTGGAACACGAGATTTTTCAAATATTCTCGATACTGGCCGTTTGTACCAGTGAAGTGTGAGTAAAACCACTGGAACGTCTTATTTGTGGAAAATTCTTCATTTCGCCTGATATTTCAGAGGAAATTGAGAAAAAACTGCTTGAACACGAGATTTTTCAAATATTCTCGATACTGGCCGTTTGTACCAGTGAAGCGTAAGTAAAACCACTGGAACGTCTTATTTGTCGAAAATTCTTCATTTCGCCTGATATTTCAGAGGAAATTGAGAAAAAACTGCTTGAACACGAGATTTTTCAAATATTCTCGATACTGGCCGTTTGTACCAGTGAAGCGTAAGTAAAACCACTTGAACGTCTTATTTGTCGAAAATTCTTCATTTCGCCTGATATTTCAGAGGAAATTGAGAAAAAACTACTGGAACACGAGATTTTTAAAATATTCTCGATACTGGCCGTTTGTACCAGTGAAATGTAAGTGAAACCACTTCAACACTTTATTTTTCAAAGATTCTTCATTTCGCCTGATATTTCAGAGGAAATTTAGAAAAAACTACTGGAACACGAGATTTTTCAAATATTCTCGATACTAGCCGTTTGTATTAGTGAAGGGTAAGTAATACCACTGGAACGTCTTATTTTTCCAAGATTCTTCATTTCGCCTGATATTTCAGAGGAAAAAGAGAAAAAACTACTGGAACACGAGATTTTTCAAATATTCTCGATACTGGCCGTTTGTACCAGTGAAGTGTAAGTAAAACCACTGGAACGTCTTATTTGTCGAAAATTCTTCATTTCGCCTGATATTTCAGAGGAAATTGAGGAAAAACTACTGGAACACGAGATTTTTCAAATATTCTCGATACTAGCCGTTTGTTCCAGTGAAATGTAAGTAAAACCACTGGAACGTCTTATTTGTCGAAAATACTTCATTTCGCCTGATAGTTCAGAGGAAATTTAAAAAAACTACTGGAACACGAGACTTTTCAAATATTCTCGATACTGGCCGTTTGTACCAGTGAAGTGTAAGTAAAACCACTAGAACGCTTTATTTTTCCAAGATTCTTCATTTCGCCTGATATTTCAGAGGAAATTAAGAAAAAACTACTGGAACACGAGATTTTTCAAATATTCTCGATACTGGCCGTTTGCTACCAGTGAAATGTAAGTAAAACCACTGGAACGTCTTATTTGTCGAAAATTCTTCATTTCACCTGATATTTCAGAGGAAATTGAGAAAAAACTACTGGAACACGAGATTTCTCAAATATTCTCAGTACCTGCCGTTTGTACCAGTGAAATGTAAGTAAAACCACTGGAACGCTTTATTTGTCGAAAATTCTTCATTTAGCCTGATATTTCAGAGGAAATTGAGGAAAAACTACTGGAAAACGAAATTGTTCACATATTGTGGATACTGCCCGTTTGTACCAGTGAAATGTAAGTACGACTTATTTGTCGATAATTCTTCATTTCACCTGATATTTCAGAGGAAATTGAGAAAAAACTGCTTGAACACGAGATTTTTCAAATATTCTCGATACAGGCCGTATGTACCAGTGAAATGTAAGTAAAACCACTGGAACGCTTTATTTGTCGAAAATTCTTCATTTAGCCTGATATTTCAGAGGAAATTGAGGAAAAACTACTGGAAAACGAAATTGTTCACATATTGTGGATACTGCCCGTTTGTACCAGTGAAATGTAAGTACGACTTATTTGTCGATAATTCTTCATTTCGCCTGATATTTCAGAGGAAATTGAGGAAAAACTATTGCAACACGAGATTTTTAATATATTCTCGATACTGGCCGTTTGTACCAGTGAAATGTAAGTGAAACAACTTCAACACTTTATTTTTCAAAGATTCTTCATTTCGCCTGATATTTCAGAGGAAATTGAGAAAAAAACTACTGGAACACGAGATTTTTCAAATATTCTCGATACAGGCCGTATGTACCAGTGAAATGTAAGTAAAACCACTGGAACGCTTTATTTTTCCAAGATTCTTCATTTCGCCTGATATTTCAAAGGAAATTGAGAAAAAACTATTGGAACACGATATTTTTCAAATATCTTGATACTGGCCGTTTGAACAGTGAAATGAAAAAATTGCTGGAACACGATATTTTTCAAACATTCTCGATACTGGCCGTTTGTAACAGTGAAATGTAAGTAAAACCACTGGAACGTCTTATTTGTCGAGAATTCTTCATTCCGCTTGATATTTCAGAGGAAATTGAGAAAAAACTGCTGGAACACGAAATTTTTCAAATATTCGCGATACCGCCTCTTTGTACCAGTGAAATGTAAGTAAAACCACTGGAACGCTTTATTTGTCGAAAATTCTTCATTTCGCCTGATATTTCAGAGGAAATAGAGAAAAAAAGCTGGAAGACGAGATTTCTCAAATATTCTCAGTACCTGCCATTTGTACCAGTGAAATGTAAGTAAAACCACTGGTACGCTTTATTTGTCGAAAATTCATTTAGCCTGATATTTCAGAGGAAATTGAGGAAAACTACTGGAAAACGAGATTGTTCATATATTGTGGATACTGCCCGTTTGTACCAGTGAAATGTAAGTACGACTTATTTGTCGAAAATTCTTCATTTCACCTGATATTTCAGAGGAAATTGAGAAAAAACTGCTGGAACACGAGATTTTTCAAATATTCTCGATACTGGCCGTTTGTACCAGTGAAAAGTAAGTAAAACAACTGGAAAATCTTATTTGTCGAAAATTCTTCATTTCGCCTGATATTTCAGAGGAAATTGAGAACAATTGCTGGAACACGATATTTTTCAAACATTCTCGATACTGGCCGTTTGTACCAGTGAAATGTAAGTAAAACCACTGGAACGTCTTATTTGTCGAAAATTCTTCATTTCGCCTGATATTTCAGAGGAAATTGAGAAAAAACTGCTTGAACACGAGATTTTTCAAATATTCTCGTTACTGGCCGTTTGTACCAGTGAAATGTAATTAAAACCACTGGAACATCTTATTTGTCGAAAATTCTTCATTTCGCCTGATATTTCAGAGGAAATTGAGAAAAAACTATTGTAACACGAGATTTTTAAAATATCCTCGATACTGGCCGTTTGTACCAGTGAAATGTAAGTGAAACCACTTCAACACTTTATTTTTCAAAGATTCTTCATTTCGCCTGACGTTTCAGAGGAAATTGAGAAAAAACTGCTTGAACACGAGATTTTTCAAATATTCTCGATACTGGCCGTTTGTACCAGTGAAATGTAAGTAAAACCACTGGAACGTCTTATTTTTCCAAGATTCTTCATTTCGCCTGATATTTCAGAGGAAATTGAGAAAAAACTACTGGAACACGAGATTTTTCAAATATTCTCGATACTGGCCGTTTGTACCAGTGAAATGTAAGTAAAACCACTGGAACGTCTTATTTGTCGAAAATTCTTCATTTCGCCTGATATTTCAGAGGAAATTTAGAAAAAACTACTGGAACACGAGATTTTTCAAATATTCTCGATACTGTCCGTTTGTACCAGTAAAATGTAAGAAAAACCACTGGGACGTCTTATTTTTCCAAAATTGTTCATTTCGCCTGATATTTCAGAGGAAATTTAGAAAAAAACTACTGGAACACGAGATTTTTCAAATATTCTCGATACTGGCCGTTTGTACCAGTGAAGTGTAAGTAAAACCACTGGAACATCTTATTTTTCAGATTCTTCATTTCGCCTGATATTTCAGATGAAATTGAGGAAAAACTACTGGAACACGAGATTTTTCAAATATTCTCGATACTGGCCGTTTATACCAGTGAAGTGTAAGTAAAACCACTGGAACGTCTTATTTTTCCAAGATTCTTCATTTCGCCTGATATTTCAGGGGAAAATGAGAAAAAACTACTGGAACACGAGATTTTTCAAATATTCTCGATACTGGCCGTTTGTATCAGTGAAGTGTAAGTCAAACCACTGGAACGTCTTATTTGTCGAAAATTCTTCATTTCGCCTGATATTTCAGAGGAAATTGAGAAAACACTGCTTGAACACGAGATTTTTCAAATATTCTCGATACTGGCCGTTTGTACCAGTGAAGTGTAAGTAAAACCACTGGAACGTCTTATTTTTCCAAGATTCTTCATTTCGCCTGATATTTCAGAGGAAATTGAGAAAAAACTACTGGAACACGAGATTTTTCAAATATTCTCGATACTGGCCGTTTGACCAGTGAAGTGTAAGTAAAACCACTGGAACGTCTTATTTGTCGAAAATTCTTCATTTCGCCTGATATTTCAGAGGAAATTGAGAAAAAACTATTGCAACACGAGATTTTTAAAATATTCTCGATACTGGCCGTTTGTACCAGTGAAATGTAAGTGAAACCACTTCAACACTTTATTTTTCAAAGATTCTTCATTTCGCCTGATATTTCAGAGGAAATTGAGAAAAAACTACTGGAACACGAGATTTTTCAAATATTCTCGATACAGGCCGTATGTACCAGTGAAATGTAAGTAAAACCACTGGAACGCTTTATTTTTCCAAGATTCTTCATTTCGCCTGATATTTCAGAGGAAATTGAGAAAAAACTATTGGAACACGAGATTTTTCAAATATCTCGATACTGGCCGTTTGAACCAGTGAAATGAAAAAATTGCTGGAACACGATATTTTTCAAACATTCTCGATACTGGCCGTTTGTACCAGTGAAATGTAAGTAAAACCACTGGAACGCTTTATTTGTCGAAAATTCTTCATTTAGCCTGATATTTCAGAGGAAATTGAGGAAAAACTACTGGAAAACGAGATTGTTCAAGTATTGTGGATACTGCCCGTTTGTACCAGTGAAATGTAAGTACGACTTATTTGTCGAAAATTCTTCATTTCACCTGATATTTCAGAGGAAATTGAGAAAAAACTGCTGGAACACGAGATTTTTCAAATATTCTCGATACTGGCCGTTTGTACCAGTGAAGCGTAAGTAAAACCACTGGAACGTCTTATTTTTCCAAGATTCTTCATTTCGCCTGATATTTCAGAGGATATTGAGAAAAAACTACTGGAACACGAGATTTTTCAAATATTCTCGATACTGGCCGTTTGTACCAGTGAAATGTAAGTAAAACCACTGGAACGTCTTATTTGTCGAAAATTCTTCATTTCGCCTGATATTTCAGAGGAAATTGAGAAAAAACTGCTTGAACACGAGATTTTTCAAATATTCTCGATACTGGCCGTTTGTACCAGTGATGCGTAAGTAAAACCACTGGAACGTCTTATTTTTCCAAGATTCTTCATTTCGCCTGATATTTCAGAGGAAATTGAGAAAAAACTACTGGAACACGAGATTTTTCAAATATTCTCGATACTGGCCGTTTGTACCAGTGAAATGTAAGTAAAACCACTGGAACGTCTTATTTGTCCAAAATTCTTCATTTCGCCTGATATTTCAGAGGAAATTGAGAAAGAACTATTGCAACACGAGATTTTTAAAATATTCTCGATACTGGCCGTTTGTACCAGTGAAATGTAAGTGAAACCACTTCAACACTTTATTTTTCAAAGATTATTCATTTCGCCTGATATTTCAGAGGAAATTGAGAAAAAACTACTGGAACACGAGATTTTTCAAATATTCTCGATACTAGCCGTTTGTACCAGTGAAGGGTAAGTAAAACCACTGGAACGTCTTATTTTTTCAAGATTCTTCATTTCGCCTGATATTTCAGAGGAAAAAGAGAAAAAACTACTGGAACACGAGATTTTTCAAATATTCTCGATACTGGCCGTTTGTACCAGTGAAGTGTAAGTAAAACCACTGGAACGTCTTATTTGTCGAAAATTCTTCATTTCGCTTGATATTTCAGAGGAAATTGAGGAAAAACTACTGGAACACGAGTTTTTTCAAATATTCTCGATACTAGCCGTTTGTTCCAGTGAAATGTAAGTAAAACCACTGGAACGTCTTATTTGTCGAAAATACTTCATTTCGCCTGATAGTTCAGAGGAAATTTAGAAAAAACTACTGGAACACGAGATTTTTCAAATATTCTCGATACTGGCCGTTTGTACCAGTGAAGTGTAAGCAAAACCACTGGAACGTCTCATTTTTCCAAGATTCTTCATTTCGCCTGATATTTCAGAGGAAATTGAGAAAAAACTACTGGAACACGAGATTTTTCAAATATTCTCGATACTGGCCGTTTGTACCAGTGAAATGTAAGTAAAACCACTGGAACGTCTTATTTGTCGAAAATTCTTCATTTCGCCTGATATTTCAGAGGAAATTGAGAAAAAACTGCTTGAACACGAGATTTTTAAAATATTCTCGATACTGGCCGTTTGTTCAAGTGAAATGTAAGTAAAACCACTAGAACGCTTTATTTTTCCAAGATTCTTCATTTCGCCTGATATTTCAGAGGAAATTGAGAAAAAACTACTGGAACACGAGATTTTTCAAATATTCTCGATACTGGCCGTTTGTACCAGTGAAATGTAAGTAAAACCACTGGAACGTCGTATTTGTCGAAAATTCTTCATTTCACCTGATATTTCAGAGGAAATTGAGAAAAAAAGCTGGAACACGAGATTTCTCAAATATTCTCAGTACCTGCCGTTTGTACCAGTGAAATGTAAGTAAAACCACTGGAACGCTTTATTTGTCGAAAATTCTTCATTTAGCCTGATATTTCAGAGGAAATTGAGAAAAAACTACTGGAAAACGAAATTGTTCACATATTGTGGATACTGCCCGTTTGTACCAGTGAAATGTAAGTACGACTTATTTGTCGAAAATTCTTCATTTCACCTGATATTTCAGAGGAATTTGAGAAAAAACTGCTTGAACACGAGATTTTTCAAATATTCTCGATACTGGCCGTTTGTACCAGTGAAGTGTAAGTAAAACCACTGGAACGTCTTATTTTTCCAAGATTCTTCATTTCGCCTGATATTTCAGAGGAAATTGAGAACAAATTGCTGGAACACGATATTTCTCAAATATTCTCAGTACCTGCCGTTTGTACCAGTGAAATGTAAGTAAAACCACTGGAACGCTTTATTTGTCGAAAATTCTTCATTTAGCCTGATATTTCAGAGGAAATTGAGGAAAAACTACTGGAAAACGAAATTGTTCACATATTGTGGATACTGCCCGTTTGTACCAGTGAAATGTAAGTACGACTTATTTGTCGAAAATTCTTCATTTCACCTGATATTTCAGAGGAATTTGAGAAAAAACTGCTTGAACACGAGATTTTTCAAATATTCTCGATACTGGCCGTTTGTACCAGTGAAGTGTAAGTAAAACCACTGGAACGTCTTATTTGTCGAAAATTCTTCATTTCGCCTGATATTTCAGAGGAAATAGAGAAAAAAAGCTGGAAGACGAGATTTCTCAAATATTCTCAGTACTAGCCGTTTGTACCAGTGAAATGTAAGTAAAACCACTGGAACGCTTTATTTGTCGAAAATTCATTTAGCCTGATATTTCAGAGGAAATTGAGGAAAAACTACTGGAAAACGAGATTGTTCATATATTGTGGATACTGCCCGTTTGTACCAGTGAAATGTAAGTACGACTTATTTGTCGAAAATTCTTCATTTCACCTGATATTTCAGAGGAAATTGAGAAAAAACTGCTGGAACACGAGATTTTTCAAATATTCTCGATACTGGCCGTTTGTACCAGTGAAAAGTAAGTAAAACAACTGGAAAATCTTATTTGTCGAAAATTCTTCATTTCGCCTGATATTTCAGAGGAAATTGAGAACAAATTGCTGGAACACGATATTTTTCAAACATTCTCGATACTGGCCGTTTGTACCAGTGAAATGTAAGTAAAACCACTGGAACGTCTTATTTGTCGAAAATTCTTCATTTCGCCTGATATTTCAGAGGAAATTGAGAAAAAACTGCTTGAACACGAGATTTTTCAAATATTCTCGTTACTGGCCGTTTGTACCAGTGAAATGTAATTAAAACCACTGGAACGTCTTATTTGTCGAAAATTCTTCATTTCGCCTGATATTTCAGAGGAAATTGAGAAAAAACGATTGTAACACGAGATTTTTAAAATATCCTCGATACTGGCCGTTTGTACCAGTGAAATGTAAGTGAAACCACTTCAACACTTTATTTTTCAAAGATTCTTCATTTCGCCTGATATTTCAGAGGAAATTGAGAAAAAACTGCTTGAACACGAGATTTTTCAAATATTCTCGATACTGGCCGTTTGTACCAGTGAAATGTAAGTAAAACCACTGGAAAGTCTTATTTTTCAAAGATTCTTCATTTCGCCTGATATTTCAGAGGAAATTGAGAAAAAACTACTGGAACACGAGATTTTTCAAATATTCTCGATACTGGCCGTTTGTACCAGTGAAATGTAAGTAAAACCACTGGAACGTCTTATTTGTCGAAAATTCTTCATTTCGCCTGATATTTCAGAGGAAATTTAGAAAAAACTACTGGAACACGAGATTTTTCTAATATTCTCGATACTGTCCGTTTGTACCAGTAAAATGTAAGAAAAACCCCTGGGACGTCTTATTTTTCCAAAATTGTTCATTTCGCCTGATATTTCAGAGGAAATTTAGAAAAAACTACTGGAACACGAGATTTTTCAAATATTCTCGATACTGGCCGTTTGTACCAGTGAAGTGTAAGTAAAACCACTGGAACATCTTATTTTTCAGATTCTTCATTTCGCCTGATATTTCAGATGAAATTGAGGAAAAACTACTGGAACACGAGATTTTTCAAATATTCTCGATACTGGCCGTTTGTACCAGTGAAGTGTAAGTAAAACCACTGGAACGTCTTATTTTTTCAAGATTCTTCATTTCGCCTGATATTTCAGAGGAAAATGAGAAAAAACTACTGGAACACGAGATTTTTCAAATATTCTCGATACTGGCCGTTTGTATCAGTGAAGTGTAAGTCAAACCACTGGAACGTCTTATTTGTCGAAAATTCTTCATTTCGCCTGATATTTCAGAGGAAATTGAGAAAACACTGCTTGAACACGAAATTTTTCAAATATTCTCGATACTGGCCGTTTGTACCAGTGAAGTGTAAGTAAAACCACTGGAACGTCTTATTTTTCCAAGATTCTTCATTTCGCCTGATATTTCAGAGGAAATTGAGAAAAAACTACTGGAACACGAGATTTTTCAAATATTCTCGATACTGGCCGTTTGTACCAGTGAAGTGTAAGTAAAACCACTGGAACGTCTTATTTGTCGAAAATTCTTCATTTCGCCTGATATTTCAGAGGAAATTGAGAAAAAACTATTGCAACACGAGATTTTTAAAATATTCTCGATACTGGCCGTTTGTACCAGTGAAATGTAAGTGAAACCACTTCAACACTTTATTTTTCAAAGATTCTTCATTTCGCCTGATATTTCAGAGGAAATTGAGAAAAAACTACTGGAACACGAGATTTTTCAAATATTCTCGATACAGGCCGTATGTACCAGTGAAATGTAAGTAAAACCACTGGAACGCTTTATTTTTCCAAGATTCTTCATTTCGCCTGATATTTCAGAGGAAATTGAGAAAAAACTATTGGAACACGAGATTTTTCAAATATCTCGATACTGGCCGTTTGAACCAGTGAAATGAAAAAATTGCTGGAACACGATATTTTTCAAACATTCTCGATACTGGCCGTTTGTACCAGTGAAATGTAAGTAAAACCACTGGAACGCTTTATTTGTCGAAAATTCTTCATTTAGCCTGATATTTCAGAGGAAATTGAGGAAAAACTACTGGAAAACGAGATTGTTCAAGTATTGTGGATACTGCCCGTTTGTACCAGTGAAATGTAAGTACGACTTATTTGTCGAAAATTCTTCATTTCACCTGATATTTCAGAGGAAATTGAGAAAAAACTGCTGGAACACGAGATTTTTCAAATATTCTCGATACTGGCCGTTTGTACCAGTGAAATGTAAGTAAAACCACTGGAACGTCTTATTTGTCGAAAATTCTTCATTTCGCCTGATATTTCAGAGGAAAATGAGAAAAAACTACTGGAACACGAGATTTTTCAAATATTCTCGATACTGGCCGTTTGTACCAGTGAAGTGTAAGTAAAACCACTGGAACGTCTTATTTGTCGAAAATTCTTCATTTCGCCTGATATTTCAGAGGAAATTGAGAAAAAACTGCTTGAACACGAGATTTTTCAAATATTCTCGATACTGGCCGTTTGTACCAGTGAAGCGTAAGTAAAACCACTGGAACGTCTTATTTTTCCAAGATTCTTCATTTCGCCTGATATTTCAGAGGAAATTGAGAAAAAACTACTGGAACACGAGATTTTTCAAATATTCTCGATACTGGCCGTTTGTACCAGTGAAATGTAAGTAAAACCACTGGAACGTCTTATTTGTCCAAAATTCTTCATTTCGCCTGATATTTCAGAGGAAATTGAGAAAGAACTATTGCAACACGAGATTTTTAAAATATTCTCGATACTGGCCGTTTGTACCAGTGAAATGTAAGTGAAACCACTTCAACACTTTATTTTTCAAAGATTCTTCATTTCGCCTGATATTTCAGAGGAAATTGAGAAAAAACTACTGGAACACGAGATTTTTCAAATATTCTCGATACTAGCCGTTTGTACCAGTGAAGGGTAAGTAAAACCACTGGAACGTCTTATTTTTCCAAGATTCTTCATTTCGCCTGATATTTCAGAGGAAAAAGAGAAAAAACTACTGGAACACGAGATTTTTCAAATATTCTCGATACTGGCCGTTTGTACCAGTGAAGTGTAAGTAAAACCACTGGAAACGTCTTATTTGTCGAAAATTCTTCATTTCGCCTGATATTTCAGAGGAAAGTGAGGAAAAACTACTGGAACACGAGATTTTTCAATATTCTCGATACTAGCCGTTTGTTCCAGTGAAATGTAAGTAAAACCACTGGAACGTCTTATTTGTCGAAAATACTTCATTTCGCCTGATAGTTCAGAGGAAATTTAGAAAAAACTACTGGAACACGAGATTTTTCAAATATTCTCGATACTGGCCGTTTGTACCAGTGAAGTGTAAGTAAAACCACTGGAACGTCTTATTTTTCCAAGATTCTTCATTTCGCCTGATATTTCAGAGGAAATTGAGAAAAAACTACTGGAACACGAGATTTTTCAAATATTCTCGATACTGGCCGTTTGTACCAGTGAAATGTAAGTAAAACCACTGGAACGTCTTATTTGTCGAAAATTCTTCATTTCGCCTGATATTTCAGAGGAAATTGAGAAAAAACTATTGCAACACGAGATTTTTAAAATATTCTCGATACTGGCCGTTTGTTCAAGTGAAATGTAAGTAAAACCACTAGAACGCTTTATTTTTCCAAGATTCTTCATTTCGCCTGATATTTCAGAGGAAATTGATAAAAAACTACTGGAACACGAGATTTTTCAAATATTCTCGATACTGGCCGTTTGTACCAGTGAAATGTAAGTAAAACCACTGGAACGTCGTATTTGTCGAAAATTCTTCATTTCACCTGATATTTCAGAGGAAATTGAGAAAAAAAGCTGGAACACGAGATTTCTCAAATATTCTCAGTACCTGCCGTTTGTACCAGTGAAATGTAAGTAAAACCACTGGAACGCTTTATTTGTCGAAAATTCTACATTTAGCCTGATATTTCAGAGGAAATTGAGGAAAAACTACTGGAAAACGAAATTGTGCACATATTGTGGATACTGCCCGTTTGTACCAGTGAAATGTAAGTACGACTTATTTGTCGAAAATTCTTCATTTCACCTGATATTTCAGAGGAATTTGAGAAAAAACTGCTTGAACACGAGATTTTTCAAATATTCTCGATACTGGCCGTTTGTACCAGTGAAGTGTAAGTAAAACCACTGGAACGTCTTATTTTTCCAAGATTCTTCATTTCGCCTGATATTTCAGAGGAAATTGAGAAAAAACTACTGGAACACGAGATTTTTCAAATATTCTCGATACAGGCCGTATGTACCAGTGAAATGTAAGTAAAACCACTGGAACGCTTTATTTTTCCAAGATTCTTCATTTCGCCTGATATTTCAAAGGAAATTGAGAAAAAACTATTGGAACACGATATTTTTCAAATATCTCGATACTGGCCGTTTGAACCAGTGAAATGAAAAAATTGCTGGAACACGATATTTTTCAAACATTCTCGATACTGGCCGTTTGTACCAGTGAAATGTAAGTAAAACCACTGGAACGTCTTATTTGTCGAGAATTCTTCATTCCGCTTGATATTTCAGAGGAAATTGAGAAAAAACTGCTGGAACACGAAATTTTCCAAATATTCTCGATACCGCCTGTTTGTACCAGTGAAATGTAAGTAAAACCACTGGAACGCTTTATTTGTCGAAAATTCTTCATTTCGCCTGATATTTCAGAGGAAATTGAGAAAAAAAAGCTGGAACACGAGATTTCTCAAATATTCTCAGTACCTGCCGTTTGTACCAGTGAAATGTAAGTAAAACCACTGGAACGCTTTATTTGTCGAAAATTCATTTAGCCTGATATTTCAGAGGAAATTGAGGAAAAACTACTGGAAAACGAGATTGTTCATATATTGTGGATACTGCCCGTTTGTACCAGTGAAATGTAAGTACGACTTATTTGTCGAAAATTCTTAATTTCACCTGATATTTCAGAGGAATTTGAGAAAAAACTGCTTGAACACGAGATTTTTCAAATATTCTCGATACTGGCCGTTTGTACCAGTGAAGTGTAAGTAAAACCACTGGAACGTCTTATTTTTCCAAGATTCTTCATTTCGCCTGATATTTCAGAGGAAATTGAGAAAAAACTACTGGAACACGAGATTTTTCAAATATTCTCGATACTAGCCGTTTGTTCCAGTGAAATGTAAGTAAAACCACTGGAACGTCTTATTTGTCGAAAATACTTCATTTCGCCTGATAGTTCAGAGGAAATTGAGGAAAAACTATTGCAACACGAGATTTTTAATATATTCTCGATACTGGCCGTTTGTACCAGTGAAATGTAAGTGAAACCACTGGAACGCTTTATTTGTCGAAAATTCTTCATTTCGCCTGATATTTCAGAGGAAATTGAGAAAAAAAAGCTGGAACACGAGATTTCTCAAATATTCTCAGTACCTGCCGTTTGTACCAGTGAAATGTAAGTAAAACCACTGGAACGCTTTATTTGTCGAAAATTCTTCATTTAGCCTGATATTTCAGAGGAAATTGAGGAAAAACTACTGGAAAACGAAATTGTTCACATATTGTGGATACTGCCCGTTTGTACCAGTGAAATGTTAGTACGACTTATTTGTCGAAAATTCTTCATTTCACCTGATATTTCAGAGGAATTTGAGAAAAAACTGCTTGAACACGAGATTTTTCAAATATTCTCGATACTGGCCGTTTGTAACAGTGAAGTGTAAGTAAAACCACTGGAACGTCTTATTTTTCCAAGATTCTTCATTTCGCCTGATATTTCAGAGGAAATTGAGAAAAAACTACTGGAACACGAGATTTTTCAAATATTCTCGATACTGGCCGTTAGTATTAGTGAAATGTAAGTAAAACCACTGGAACGTCTTATTTGTCGAAAACTCTTCATTTCGCCTGATATTTCAGAGGAAATTGAGGAAAAACTATTGCAACACGAGATTTTTAATATATTCTCGATACTGGCCGTTTATACCAGTGAAATGTAAGTGAAACCACTTCAACACTTTATTTTTCAAAGATTCTTCATTTCGCCTGATATTTCAGAGGAAATTGAGAAAAAACTACTGGAACACGAGATTTTTCAAATATTCTCGATACAGGCCGTATGTACCAGTGAAATGTAAGTAAAACCACTGGAACGCTTTATTTTTCCAAGATTCTTCATTTCGCCTGATATTTCAAAGGAAATTGAGAAAAAACTATTGGAACACGATATTTTTCAAATATCTCGATACTGGCCGTTTGAACCAGTGAAATGAAAAAATTGCTGGAACACGATATTTTTCAAACATTCTCGATACTGGCCGTTTGTACCAGTGAAATGTAAGTAAAACCACTGGAACGTCTTATTTTTCCAAGATTCTTCATTTCGCCTGATATTTCAGATGAAATTGATGAAAAACTACTGGAACACGAGATTTTTCAAATATTCTCGATACTGGCCGTTTGTACCAGTGAAGTGTAAGTAAAACCACTGGAACGTCTTATTTTTCCAAGATTCTTCATTTCGCCTGATATTTCAGAGGAAAATGAGAAAAAACTACTGGAACACGAGATTTTTCAAATATTCTCGATACTGGCCGTTTGTATCAGTGAAGTGTAAGTCAAACCACTGGAACGTCTTATTTGTCGAAAATTCTTCATTTCGCCTGATATTTCAGAGGAAATTGAGAAAACACTGCTTGAACACGAGATTTTTCAAATATTCTCGATACTGGCCGTTTGTACCAGTGAAGTGTAAGTAAAACCACTGGAACGTCTTATTTTTCCAGGATTCTTCATTTCGCCTGATATTTCAGAGGAAATTGAGAAAAAACTACTGGAACACGAGATTTTTCAAATATTTTCGATACTGGCCGTTTGTACCAGTGAAGTGTAAGTAAAACCACTGGAACGTCTTATTTTTCCAAGATTCTTCATTTCGCCTGATATTTCAGATGAAATTGAGAAAAAACTACTGGAACACGAGATTTTTCAAATATTCTCGATACTGGCCGTTTGTATTAGTGAAATGTAAGTAAAACCACTGGAACGTCTTATTTGTCGAAAATTCTTCATTTCGCCTGATATTTCAGAGGAAATTGAGAAAAAACTATTGCAACACGAGATTTTTAAAATATTCTCGATACTGGCCGTTTGTACCAGTGATATGTAGGTGAAACCACTTCAACACTTTATTTTTCAAAGATTCTTCAATTCGCCTGATATTTCAGAGGAAGTTGAGAAAAAACTACTGGAACACGTAATTTTTCAAATATTCTCGATACAGGCCGTATGTACCAGTGAAATGTAAGTAAAACCACTGGAACGCTTTATTTTTCCAAGATTCTTCATTTCGCCTGATATTTCAGAGGAAATTGAGAAAAAACTATTGGAACACGATATTTTTCAAATATCTCGATACTGGCCGTTTGAACCAGTGAAATGAAAAAATTGCTGGAACACGATATTTTTCAAACATTCTCGATACTGGCCGTTTGTATCAGTGAAGTGTAAGTCAAACCACTGGAACGTCTTATTTGTCGAAAATTCTTCATTTCGCCTGATTCTTCAGAGGAAATTTAGAAAAAACTACAGGAACACGATATTTATCAAATATTCTCGATACTGTCCGTTTGTACCAGTAAAATGTAAGTAAAACCACTAGAACGCTTTATTTTTCCAAGATTCTTCATTTCGCCTGATATTTCAGAGGAAATTGAGAAAAAACTACTGGAACACGAGATTTTTCAAATATTCTCGATACTGGCCGTTTGTACCAGTGAAATGTAAGTAAAACCACTGGAACGTCTTATTTGTCGAAAATTCTTCATTTCACCTGATATTTCAGAGGAAATTGAGAAAAAAAAGCTGGAACACGAGATTTCTCAAATATTCTCAGTACCTGCCGTTTGTACCAGTGAAATGTAAGTAAAACCACTGGAACGCTTTATTTGTCGAAAATTCTTCATTTAGCCTGATATTTCAGAGGAAATTGAGGAAAAACTACTGGAAAACGAAATTGTTCACATATTGTGGATACTGCCCGTTTGTACCAGTGAAATGTAAGTACGACTTATTTGTCGAAAATTCTTCATTTCACCTGATATTTCAGAGGAAATTTAGAAAAAACTGCTTGAACACGAGATTTTTCAAATATTCTCGATACTGTCCGTTTGTACCAGTAAAATGTAAGTAAAACCACTAGAACGCTTTATTTTTCCAAGATTCTTCATTTCGCCTGATATTTCAGAGGAAATTGAGAAAAAACTACTGGAACACGAGATTTTTCAAATATTCTCGATACTGGCCGTTTGTACCAGTGAAATGTAAGTAAAACCACTGGAACGTCTTATTTTTCCAAGATTCTTCATTTCGCCTGATATTTCAGAGGAAATTGAGAAAAAACTACTGGAACACGAGATTTTTCAAATATTCTCGATACTGGCCGTTTGTATTAGTGAAGTGTAAGTCAAACCACTGGAACGTCTTATTTGTCGAAAATTCTTCATTTCGCCTGATTATTCAGAGGAAATTTAGAAAAAACTACTGGAACACGATATTTTTCAAATATTCTCGATACTGTCCGTTTGTACCAGTAAAATGTAAGTAAAACCACTAGAACGCTTTATTTTTCCAAGATTCTTCATTTCGCCTGATATTTCAGAGGAAATTGAGAAAAAACTACTGGAACACGAGATTTTTCAAATATTCTCGATACTGGCCGTTTGTACCAGTGAAATGTAAGTAAAACCACTGGAACGTCTTATTTTTCCAAGATTCTTCATTTCGCCTGATATTTCAGAGGAAATTGAGAAAAAACTACTGGAACACGAGATTTTTCAAATATTCTCGATACTGGCCGTTTGTATTAGTGAAATGTAAGTAAAACCACTGGAACGTCTTATTTGTCGAAAATTCTTCATTTCGCCTGATATTTCAGAGGAAATTGAGGAAAAACTATTGCAACACGAGATTTTTAATATATTCTCGATACTGGCCGTTTGAACCAGTGAAATGAAAAAATTGCTGGAACACGATATTTTTCAAATATTCTCGATACTGGCCGTTTGTACCAGTGAAATGTAAGTAAAACCACTGGAACGTCTTATTTGTCCAAAATTCTTCATTTCGCCTGATATTTCAGAGGAAATTGAGAAAGAACTATTGCAACACGAGATTTTTAAAATATTCTCGATACTGGCCGTTTGTACCAGTGAAATGTAAGTGAAACCACTTCAACACTTTATTTTTCAAAGATTCTTCATTTCGCCTGATATTTCGGAGGAAATTGAGAAAAAACTACTGGAACACGAGATTTTTCAAATATTCTCGATACAGGCCGTATGTACCAGTAAAATGTAAGTAAAACCACTGGAACGCTTTATTTTTCCAAGATTCTTCATTTCGCCTGATATTTCAAAGGAAATTGAGAAAAAACTATTGGAACACGATATTTTTCAAATATCTCGATACTGGCCGTTTGAACCAGTGAAATGAAAAAATTTCTGGAACACGATATTTTTCAAATATTCTCGATACCGCCTGTTTGTACCAGTGAAATGTAAGTAAAACCACTGGAACGCTTTATTTGTCGAGAATTCTTCATTCCGCTTGATATTTCAGAGGAAATTGAGAAAAAACTGCTGGAACACGAAATTTTCCAAATATTCTCGATACCGCCTGTTTGTACCAGTGAAATGTAAGTAAAACCACTGGAACGCTTTATTTGTCGAAAATTCTTCATTTCGCCTGATATTTCAGAGGAAATTGAGGAAAAACTACTGGAAAACGAGATTGTTCATATATTGTGGATACTGCCCGTTTGTACCAGTGAAATGTAAGTACGACTTATTTGTCGAAAATTTTTCATTTCACCTGATATTTCAGAGGAAATTGAGAAAAAACTGCGGGAACACGAGATTTTTCAAATATTCTCGATACTGGCCGTTTGTACCAGTGAAAAGTAAGTAAAACAACTGGAAAATCTTTATTGTCGAAAATTCTTCATTTCGCCTGATATTTCAGAGGAAATTGAGAACAAATTGCTGGAACACGATATTTTTCAAACATTCTCGATACTGGCCGTTTGTACCAGTGAAATGTAAGTAAAACCACTGGAACGTCTTATTTGTCGAAAATTCTTCATTTCGCCTGATATTTCAGAGGAAAATGAGAAAAAACTACTGGAACACGAGATTTTTCAAATATTCTCGATACTGGCCGTTTGTACCAGTGAAGCGTAAGTAAAACCACTGGAACGTCTTATTTTTCCAAGATTCTTCATTTCGCCTGATATTTCAGAGGAAATTGAGAAAAAACTACTGGAACACGAGATTTTTCAAATATTCTCGATACTGGCCGTTTGTACCAGTGAAATGTAAGTAAAACCACTGGAACGTCTTATTTGTCCAAGATTCTTCATTTCGCCTGATATTTCAAAGGAAATTGAGAAAAAACTATTGGAACACGATATTTTTCAAATATCTCGATACTGGCCGTTTGAACCAGTGAAATGAAAAAATTTCTGGAACACGATATTTTTCAAATATTCTCGATACCGCCTGTTTGTACCAGTGAAATGTAAGTAAAACCACTGGAACGTCTTATTTGTCGAGAATTCTTCATTCCGCTTGATATTTCAGAGGAAATTGAGAAAAAACTGCTGGAACACGAAATTTTCCAAATATTCTCGATACCGCCTGTTTGTACCAGTGAAATGTAAGTAAAACCACTGGAACGCTTTATTTGTCGAAAATTCTTCATTTCGCCTGATATTTCAGAGGAAATTGAGAAAAAAAAGCTGGAACACGAGATTTCTCAAATATTCTCAGTACCTGCCGTTTGTACCAGTGAAATGTAAGTAAAACCACTGGAACGCTTTATTTGTCGAAAATTCATTTAGCCTGATATTTCAGAGGAAATTGAGGAAAAACTACTGGAAAACGAGATTGTTCATATATTGTGGATACTGCCCGTTTGTACCAGTGAAATGTAAGTACGACTTATTTGTCGAAAATTCTTCATTTCACCTGATATTTCAGAGGAATTTGAGAAAAAACTGCTTGAACACGAGATTTTTCAAATATTCTCGATACTGGCCGTTTGTACCAGTGAAGTGTAAGTAAAACCACTGGAACGTCTTATTTTTCCAAGATTCTTCATTTCGCCTGATATTTCAGAGGAAATTGAGAAAAAACTACTGGAACACGAGATTTTTCAAATATTCTCGATACTGGCCGTTTGTATTAGTGAAATGTAAGTAAAACCACTGGAACGTCTTATTTGTCGAAAATTCTTCATTTTGCCTGATATTTCAGAGGAAATTGAGGAAAAACTATTGCAACACGAGATTTTTAATATATTCTCGATACTGGCCGTTTGTACCAGTGAAATGTAAGTAAAACCACTGGAACGTCTTATTTGTCGAAAATTCTTCATTTCGCCTGATATTTCAGAGGAAATTGAGGAAAAACTACTGGAACACGAGATTTCTCACATATTCTCAGTACCTGCCGTTTGTACCAGTGAAATGTAAGTAAAACCACTGGAACGCTTTATTTGTCGAAAATTCTTCATTTAGCCTGATATTTCAGAGGAAATTGAGGAAAAACTACTGGAAAACGAAATTGTTCACATATTGTGGATACTGCCCGTTTGTACCAGTGAAATGTAAGTACGACTTATTTGTCGAAAATTCTTCATTTCACCTGATATTTCAGAGGAATTTGAGAAAAAACTGCTTGAACACGAGATTTTTCAAATATTCTCGATACTGGCCGTTTGTACCAGTGAAGTGTAAGTAAAACCACTGGAACGTCTTATTTTTCAGATTCTTCATTTCGCCTGATATTTCAGATGAAATTGAGGAAAAACTACTGGAACACGAGATTTTTCAAATATTCTCGATACTGGCCGTTTGTACCAGTGAAGTGTAAGTAAAACCACTGGAACGCTTTATTTGTCGAAAATTCTTCATTTCGTCTGATATTTCAGAGGAAATTGAGAAAAAAAAGCTGGAACACGAGATTTTTCAAATATTCTCGATACTGGCCGTTTGTATTAGTGAAATGTAAGTAAAACCACTGGAACGTCTTATTTGTCGAAAATTCTTCATTTTGCCTGATATTTCAGATGAAATTGAGAAAAAACTACTGGAACACGAGATTTTTCAAATATTCTCGATACTGGCCGTTTGTACCAGTGAAATGTAAGTAAAACCACTGGAACGTCTTATTTGTCGAAAATTCTTCATTTCGCCTGATATTTCAGATGAAATTGAGGAAAAACTACTGGAACACGAGATTTTTCAAATATTCTCGATACTGGCCGTTTGTACCAGTGAAGTGTAAGTAAAACCACTGGAACGCTTTATTTGTCGAAAATTCTTCATTTCGTCTGATATTTCAGAGGAAATTGAGAAAAAAAAGCTGGAACACGAGATTTTTCAAATATTCTCGATACTGGCCGTTTGTATTAGTGAAATGTAAGTAAAACCACTGGAACGTCTTATTTGTCGAAAATTCTTCATTTTGCCTGATATTTCAGAGGAAATTGAGAAAAAAAAGCTGGAACACGAGATTTTTCAAATATTCTCGATACTGGCCGTTTGTATTAGTGAAATGTAAGTAAAACCACTGGAACGACTTATTTGTCGAAAATTCTTCATTTCATCTGATATTTCAGAGGAAGTTCAGAAAAAACTACTGGAACACGTAATTTTTCAAATATTCTCGATACAGGCCGTATGTACCAGTGAAATGTAAGTAAAACCACTGGAACGCTTTATTTTTCCAAGATTCTTCATTTCGCCTGATATTTCAGAGGAAATTGAGAAAAAACTATTGGAACACGATATTTTTCAAATATCTCGATACTGGCCGTTTGAACCAGTGAAATGAAAAAATTGCTGGAACACGATATTTTTCAAACATTCTCGATACTGGCCGTTTGTATCAGTGAAGTGTAAGTCAAACCACTGGAACGTCTTATTTGTCGAAAATTCTTCATTTCGCCTGATTCTTCAGAGGAAATTTAGAAAAAACTACAGGAACACGATATTTATCAAATATTCTCGATACTGTCCGTTTGTACCAGTAAAATGTAAGTAAAACCACTAGAACGCTTTATTTTTCCAAGATTCTTCATTTCGCCTGATATTTCAGAGGAAATTGAGAAAAAACTACTGGAACACGAGATTTTTCAAATATTCTCGATACTGGCCGTTTGTACCAGTGAAATGTAAGTAAAACCACTGGAACGTCTTATTTGTCGAAAATTCTTCATTTCACCTGATATTTCAGAGGAAATTGAGAAAAAAAAGCTGGAACACGAGATTTCTCAAATATTCTCAGTACCTGCCGTTTGTACCAGTGAAATGTAAGTAAAACCACTGGAACGCTTTATTTGTCGAAAATTCTTCATTTAGCCTGATATTTCAGAGGAAATTGAGGAAAAACTACTGGAAAACGAAATTGTTCACATATTGTGGATACTGCCCGTTTGTACCAGTGAAATGTAAGTACGACTTATTTGTCGAAAATTCTTCATTTCACCTGATATTTCAGAGGAAATTTAGAAAAAACTGCTTGAACACGAGATTTTTCAAATATTCTCGATACTGTCCGTTTGTACCAGTAAAATGTAAGTAAAACCACTAGAACGCTTTATTTTTCCAAGATTCTTCATTTCGCCTGATATTTCAGAGGAAATTGAGAAAAAACTACTGGAACACGAGATTTTTCAAATATTCTCGATACTGGCCGTTTGTACCAGTGAAATGTAAGTAAAACCACTGGAACGTCTTATTTTTCCAAGATTCTTCATTTCGCCTGATATTTCAGAGGAAATTGAGAAAAAACTACTGGAACACGAGATTTTTCAAATATTCTCGATACTGGCCGTTTGTATTAGTGAAGTGTAAGTCAAACCACTGGAACGTCTTATTTGTCGAAAATTCTTCATTTCGCCTGATTATTCAGAGGAAATTTAGAAAAAACTACTGGAACACGATATTTTTCAAATATTCTCGATACTGTCCGTTTGTACCAGTAAAATGTAAGTAAAACCACTAGAACGCTTTATTTTTCCAAGATTCTTCATTTCGCCTGATATTTCAGAGGAAATTGAGAAAAAACTACTGGAACACGAGATTTTTCAAATATTCTCGATACTGGCCGTTTGTACCAGTGAAATGTAAGTAAAACCACTGGAACGTCTTATTTTTCCAAGATTCTTCATTTCGCCTGATATTTCAGAGGAAATTGAGAAAAAACTACTGGAACACGAGATTTTTCAAATATTCTCGATACTGGCCGTTTGTATTAGTGAAATGTAAGTAAAACCACTGGAACGTCTTATTTGTCGAAAATTCTTCATTTCGCCTGATATTTCAGAGGAAATTGAGGAAAAACTATTGCAACACGAGATTTTTAATATATTCTCGATACTGGCCGTTTGAACCAGTGAAATGAAAAAATTGCTGGAACACGATATTTTTCAAATATTCTCGATACTGGCCGTTTGTACCAGTGAAATGTAAGTAAAACCACTGGAACGTCTTATTTGTCGAAAATTCTTCATTTCGCCTGATATTTCAGAGGAAATTGAGAAAGAACTATTGCAACACGAGATTTTTAAAATATTCTCGATACTGGCCGTTTGTACCAGTGAAATGTAAGTGAAACCACTTCAACACTTTATTTTTCAAAGATTCTTCATTTCGCCTGATATTTCGGAGGAAATTGAGAAAAAACTACTGGAACACGAGATTTTTCAAATATTCTCGATACAGGCCGTATGTACCAGTGAAATGTAAGTAAAACCACTGGAACGCTTTATTTTTCCAAGATTCTTCATTTCGCCTGATATTTCAAAGGAAATTGAGAAAAAACTATTGGAACACGATATTTTTCAAATATCTCGATACTGGCCGTTTGAACCAGTGAAATGAAAAAATTTCTGGAACACGATATTTTTCAAATATTCTCGATACCGCCTGTTTGTACCAGTGAAATGTAAGTAAAACCACTGGAACGCTTTATTTGTCGAGAATTCTTCATTCCGCTTGATATTTCAGAGGAAATTGAGAAAAAACTGCTGGAACACGAAATTTTCCAAATATTCTCGATACCGCCTGTTTGTACCAGTGAAATGTAAGTAAAACCACTGGAACGCTTTATTTGTCGAAAATTCTTCATTTCGCCTGATATTTCAGAGGAAATTGAGGAAAAACTACTGGAAAACGAGATTGTTCATATATTGTGGATACTGCCCGTTTGTACCAGTGAAATGTAAGTACGACTTATTTGTCGAAAATTCTTCATTTCACCTGATATTTCAGAGGAAATTGAGAAAAAACTGCGGGAACACGAGATTTTTCAAATATTCTCGATACTGGCCGTTTGTACCAGTGAAAAGTAAGTAAAACAACTGGAAAATCTTTATTGTCGAAAATTCTTCATTTCGCCTGATATTTCAGAGGAAATTGAGAACAAATTGCTGGAACACGATATTTTTCAAACATTCTCGATACTGGCCGTTTGTACCAGTGAAATATAAGTAAAACCACTGGAACGTCTTATTTGTCGAAAATTCTTCATTTCGCCTGATATTTCAGAGGAAAATGAGAAAAAACTACTGGAACACGAGATTTTTCAAATATTCTCGATACTGGCCGTTTGTACCAGTGAAGCGTAAGTAAAACCACTGGAACGTCTTATTTTTCCAAGATTCTTCATTTCGCCTGATATTTCAGAGGAAATTGAGAAAAAACTACTGGAACACGAGATTTTTCAAATATTCTCGATACTGGCCGTTTGTACCAGTGATATGTAAGTAAAACCACTGGAACGTCTTATTTGTCCAAGATTTTTCATTTCGCCTGATATTTCAAAGGAAATTGAG
Organism: Anthrax anthrax; assembly: GCA_963971155.1. Lineage (NCBI taxonomy): Eukaryota > Metazoa > Arthropoda > Insecta > Diptera > Bombyliidae > Anthrax > Anthrax anthrax. Next base: position 4,924 of record OZ020125.1, on the reverse strand, counting down.
AAAAAACTATTGGAACACGATATTTTTCAAATATCTCGATACTGGCCGTTTGAACCAGTGAAATGAAAAAATTTCTGGAACACGATATTTTTCAAATATTCTCGATACCGCCTGTTTGTACCAGTGAAATGTAAGTAAAACCACTGGAACGTCTTATTTGTCGAGAATTCTTCATTCCGCTTGATATTTCAGAGGAAATTGAGAAAAAACTGCTGGAACACGAAATTTTCCAAATATTCTCGATACCGCCTGTTTGTACCAGTGAAATGTAAGTAAAACCACTGGAACGCTTTATTTGTCGAAAATTCTTCATTTCGCCTGATATTTCAGAGGAAATTGAGAAAAAAAAGCTGGAACACGAGATTTCTCAAATATTCTCAGTACCTGCCGTTTGTACCAGTGAAATGTAAGTAAAACCACTGGAACGCTTTATTTGTCGAAAATTCATTTAGCCTGATATTTCAGAGGAAATTGAGGAAAAACTACTGGAAAACGAGATTGTTCATATATTGTGGATACTGCCCGTTTGTACCAGTGAAATGTAAGTACGACTTATTTGTCGAAAATTCTTCATTTCACCTGATATTTCAGAGGAATTTGAGAAAAAACTGCTTGAACACGAGATTTTTCAAATATTCTCGATACTGGCCGTTTGTACCAGTGAAGTGTAAGTAAAACCACTGGAACGTCTTATTTTTCCAAGATTCTTCATTTCGCCTGATATTTCAGAGGAAATTGAGAAAAAACTACTGGAACACGAGATTTTTCAAATATTCTCGATACTGGCCGTTTGTATTAGTGAAATGTAAGTAAAACCACTGGAACGTCTTATTTGTCGAAAATTCTTCATTTTGCCTGATATTTCAGAGGAAATTGAGGAAAAACTATTGCAACACGAGATTTTTAATATATTCTCGATACTGGCCGTTTGTACCAGTGAAATGTAAGTAAAACCACTGGAACGTCTTATTTGTCGAAAATTCTTCATTTCGCCTGATATTTCAGAGGAAATTGAGGAAAAACTACTGGAACACGAGATTTCTCAAATATTCTCAGTACCTGCCGTTTGTACCAGTGAAATGTAAGTAAAACCACTGGAACGCTTTATTTGTCGAAAATTCTTCATTTCACCTGATATTTCAGAGGAAATTGAGGAAAAACTACTGGAAAACGAAATTGTTCACATATTGTGGATACTGCCCGTTTGTACCAGTGAAATGTAAGTACGACTTATTTGTCGAAAATTCTTCATTTCGCCTGATATTTCAGAGGAAATTGAGGAAAAACTATTGCAACACGAGATTTTTAATATATTCTCGATACTGGCCGTCTGTACCAGTGAAATGTAAGTGAAACCACTTCAACACTTTATTTTTCAAAGATTCTTCATTTCGCCTGATATTTCAGAGGAAATTGAGAAAAAACTACTGGAACACGAGATTTTTCAAATATTCTCGATACAGGCCGTATGTACCAGTGAAATGTAAGTAAAACCACTGGAACGCTTTATTTTTCCAAGATTCTTCATTTCGCCTGATATTTCAAAGGAAATTGAGAAAAAACTATTGGAACACGATATTTTTCAAATATCTCGATACTGGACGTTTGAACCAGTGAAATGAAAAAATTGCTGGAACACGATATTTTTCAAATATTCTCGATACCGCCTGTTTGTACCAGTGAAATGTAAGTAAAACCACTGGAACGCTTTATTTGTCGAGAATTCTTCATTCCGCTTGATATTTCAGAGGAAATTGAGAAAAAACTGCTGGAACACGAAATTTTCCAAATATTCTCGATACCGCCTGTTTGTACCAGTGAAATGTAAGTAAAACCACTGGAACGCTTTATTTGTCGAAAATTCTTCATTTCGCCTGATATTTCAGAGGAAATTGAGGAAAAACTACTGGAAAACGAGATTGTTCATATATTGTGGATACTGCCCGTTTGTACCAGTGAAATGTAAGTACGACTTATTTGTCGAAAATTCTTCATTTCACCTGATATTTCAGAGGAAATTGAGAAAAAACTGCGGGAACACGAGATTTTTCAAATATTCTCGATACTGGCCGTTTGTACCAGTGAAAAGTAAGTAAAACAACTGGAAAATCTTTATTGTCGAAAATTCTTCATTTCGCCTGATATTTCAGAGGAAATTGAGAACAAATTGCTGGAACACGATATTTTTCAAACATTCTCGATACTGGCCGTTTGTACCAGTGAAATGTAAGTAAAACCACTGGAACGTCTTATTTGTCGAAAATTCTTCATTTCGCCTGATATTTCAGAGGAAAATGAGAAAAAACTACTGGAACACGAGATTTTTCAAATATTCTCGATACTGGCCGTTTGTACCAGTGAAGCGTAAGTAAAACCACTGGAACGTCTTATTTTTCCAAGATTCTTCATTTCGCCTGATATTTCAGAGGAAATTGAGAAAAAACTACTGGAACACGAGATTTTTCAAATATTCTCGATACTGGCCGTTTGTACCAGTGAAATGTAAGTAAAACCACTGGAACGTCTTATTTGTCCAAGATTCTTCATTTCGCCTGATATTTCAAAGGAAATTGAGAAAAAACTATTGGAACACGATATTTTTCAAATATCTCGATACTGGCCGTTTGAACCAGTGAAATGAAAAAATTTCTGGAACACGATATTTTTCAAATATTCTCGATACCGCCTGTTTGTACCAGTGAAATGTAAGTAAAACCACTGGAACGTCTTATTTGTCGAGAATTCTTCATTCCGCTTGATATTTCAGAGGAAATTGAGAAAAAACTGCTGGAACACGAAATTTTCCAAATATTCTCGATACCGCCTGTTTGTACCAGTGAAATGTAAGTAAAACCACTGGAACGCTTTATTTGTCGAAAATTCTTCATTTCGCCTGATATTTCAGAGGAAATTGAGAAAAAAAAGCTGGAACACGAGATTTCTCAAATATTCTCAGTACCTGCCGTTTGTACCAGTGAAATGTAAGTAAAACCACTGGAACGCTTTATTTGTCGAAAATTCATTTAACCTGATATTTCAGAGGAAATTGAGGAAAAACTACTGGAAAACGAGATTGTTCATATATTGTGGATACTGCCCGTTTGTACCAGTGAAATGTAAGTACGACTTATTTGTCGAAAATTCTTCATTTCATCTGATATTTCAGAGGAATTTGAGAAAAAACTGCTTGAACACGAGATTTTTCAAATATTCTCGATACTGGCCGTTTGTACCAGTGAAGTGTAAGTAAAACCACTGGAACGTCTTATTTTTCCAAGATTCTTCATTTCGCCTGATATTTCAGAGGAAATTGAGAAAAAACTACTGGAACACGAGATTTTTCAAATATTCTCGATACTGGCCGTTTGTATTAGTGAAATGTAAGTAAAACCACTGGAACGTCTTATTTGTCGAAAATTCTTCATTTTGCCTGATATTTCAGAGGAAATTGAGGAAAAACTATTGCAACACGAGATTTTTAATATATTCTCGATACTGGCCGTTTGTACCAGTGAAATGTAAGTAAAACCACTGGAACGTCTTATTTGTCGAAAATTCTTCATTTCGCCTGATATATCAGAGGAAATTGAGGAAAAACTACTGAAACACGAGATTTCTCACATATTCTCAGTACCTGCCGTTTGTACCAGTGAAATGTAAGTAAAACCACTGGAACGCTTTATTTGTCGAAAATTCTTCATTTAGCCTGATATTTCAGAGGAAATTGAGGAAAAACTACTGGAAAACGAAATTGTTCACATATTGTGGATACTGCCCGTTTGTACCAGTGAAATGTAAGTACGACTTATTTGTCGAAAATTCTTCATTTCACCTGATATTTCAGAGGAATTTGAGAAAAAACTGCTTGAACACGAGATTTTTCAAATATTCTCGATACTGGCCGTTTGTACCAGTGAAGTGTAAGTAAAACCACTGGAACGTCTTATTTTTCAGATTCTTCATTTCGCCTGATATTTCAGATGAAATTGAGGAAAAACTACTGGAACACGAGATTTTTCAAATATTCTCGATACTGGCTGTTTGTACCAGTGAAGTGTAAGTAAAACCACTGGAACGCTTTATTTGTCGAAAATTCTTCATTTCGTCTGATATTTCAGAGGAAATTGAGAAAAAAAAGCTGGAACACGAGATTTCTCAAATATTCTCAGTACCTGCCGTTTGTACCAGTGAAATGTAAGTAAAACCACTGGAACGCTTTATTTGTCGAAAATTCTTCATTTAGCCTGATATTTCAGAGGAAATTGAGGAAAAACTACTGGAAAACGAAATTGTTCACATATTGTGGATACTGCCCGTTTGTACCAGTGAAATGTAAGTACGACTTATTTGTCGAAAATTCTTCATTTCGCCTGATATTTCAGAGGAAATTGAGGAAAAACTATTGCAACACGAGATTTTTAATATATTCTCGATACTGGCCGTTTGTACCAGTGAAATGTAAGTGAAACCACTTCAACACTTTATTTTTCAAAGATTCTTCATTTCGCCTGATATTTCAGAGGAAATTGAGAAAAAACTACTGGAACACGAGATTTTTCAAATATTCTCGATACAGGCCGTATGTACCAGTGAAATGTAAGTAAAACCACTGGAACGCTTTATTTTTCCAAGATTCTTCATTTCGCCTGATATTTCAAAGGAAATTGAGAAAAAACTATTGGAACACGATATTTTTCAAATATCTCGATACTGGCCGTTTGAACCAGTGAAATGAAAAAATTGCTGGAACACGATATTTTTCAAACATTCTCGATACTGGCCGTTTGTACCAGTGAAATGTAAGTAAAACCACTGGAACGTCTTATTTTTCCAAGATTCTTCATTTCGCCTGATATTTCAGATGAAATTGAGGAAAAACTACTGGAACACGAGATTTTTCAAATATTCTCGATACTGGCCGTTT